>JBAPLJ010000805.1:0-18297 GCA_037832345.1 Rhizophora mangle
TTATTTGTTTCTTTATTTTTTATTTATTTTTTATTTTATATATATATATATATATATATATATATATATATATATATATATACATGAGTAGTATATACACATCTCATATGCATACCATTTTTTTATATAATATGTAAATAAATAATATATTTAATTTTATATAAGTAATAACATTTTTTTTTATGATATTTTTAAAATTATATGCACATACACACATGCATATTTTTATGTACATATTCTATAAATAATATAAATATATGTAATATTTATAATATATTTGTAAATTTTTCATATATAAATTCATATTAAATAATAATTTTTTGTTTATTATAAATTAAAAAGTTCAACATACAACTAAAGCTTAACGATAATATAAAAATTAGTACAAAAAATAAAAAAAAAATTATATACATTTTATTCAAACTAATGTATAAAATAATAAATAGTAAATAATAAATTTTTTTTTACCTATTATAATATATGATAAATAAAAAATTAGTTTTTTCAAATTAATTACTTAACTTATAATCGAAGTACAATGATATGAGAAAAATAAGTTTAAAAATAAGAAATATACACTTTTAAAATAAATTAATATATAAAAAAATTAAAAATAGATAAAATAAAAATAACTAAGAATAAAAATAATTCTTAAATAATAACTTGTCAATTCTCGATTAACTCAAGGCCTACCCAAAAATAATTTGGATATGACTTGATTTAAAAGTAATCCAACTCAGAATAATTCCACTTAAAGACCCGTGTTGATGCATTTACTAGTGACACTCATTTATATGTATTTTTCTTTTAATAAATAAGGGTAGCACTCACAAATCCATTAGGGAGGATTGCACTAGGATGTCGCAATGTTGGTTGTGCCATTACATTGAATTTACAGAAAAGTAAACTCTATGTTACCTAGCAAGAATCACCAACCATTCATACAACCATATAAGATCAAATATACATTTAATTCTACATTCTACCAAATACTTTGATAAGGACTAAAACTCATGACTTTTGCATAGGATGATTGAATGGTTGATCTTTTTATTACTTGAAACTTGCAAATGGTAAAAACTACCTTGATAAGGACTTAAAATCATGACTTATGTGAATAGCAACAAAAATACAAAATTAAAAGCATAAAGAATTTTTGTATAAAACCCAAAATTAGGGAAAAAAAACTATGGGTAGAGAATAGTTTGAAGAATGAAAGAAAAAAAATATTGACAAAAAAAATGGTGGGGAATTTAGTTAGAGGAAGAATAGGAGCATAAATGAGAGGAACCAAGATCCTAAATGGGGCACCTTTGTTTTGCTTCTTGATGGGTAACTCTCTCCAACAAAATTCAAACACAGACATTAATTCAAATCAATAATACATCAATCAACAAAGATTTTAAAGCAAAAACATGCATGTAATATGACACTCCTTAGGTTGGTTCTTACATGCCATCATCTCATATGTACATTTTTTCCTATTTCATTTTTTGTCTTTTTTTTTTCCAACGTTGTACTATAATTTTGTTCTTTCCTTATTAGGGCTTCACTAATGTGTTTCATGGGTCTAATCTAATGATGTTTCTTTCAATTGTAAACTTTCCAAGAGATGCTAAAATTTATAATTATAATAACAAAAAATTTTTCTGACAGAATTTGTGGGTTATGCTTTTGTTGCAGATCTTGACATGTTTAATTGTTTAACTATAACTTATGCCCTCCTTATTAATAATATTAATTGTGTATATATCTAGTTATAATGAAAGTTTAGATAGACAATATAATGCCTAGTTTCATTTCATAATATCAATTCGTGACATTTTATTTTATTTTAAGTATCCTTTATCATATTTTATTTTAATGTATTCAATTAATTAAAGATGCATTGACCTAACTAATAATAGTTTAGTTGTTAATGTCAAGTTTGTTATTGTGTTGGCTTTCCTATATTTAGAGTCCATTCGATCTAGTTGTTGCCCCTTTTATGCGTAGTAATGGACAATAAAGATGATAAGACAAATAATTTAATATTTCGAGATTCTCATAATTGGATGACTAAGATTTGAAATGATTGTGCATCAAACAAATCATAGGGCATGACTAATACTAATTTCAATCATATTTCCAGTTCAAACTTTTTTGGCCAAGATAAAAAAATGATCCTAATGATGCACTAGAGTCAATGACAATTCAAGATACCTCTCTAAAATTATTAAAATCTTAGGTAATTCCTCACATTTTTCATGTATGCATAGAGAATATGCTTATTTGTGCTCAAATAGTTAAGAGCTTAGGCATTTTTGAAAAATTTTCTTTTCTTTTTGAATGGTATATGGGAAAAAATGGACAAAGAGAGAAAATATGCTTATGTTAGGTAACCTGAAAAAGGAAAATATTTTTTTTTTTATCTAGTTTAATTTTAAAAAAAAATTTTTAAATCTTAGATAATAAACAAAATGGTTTGGATGCGTTGGAGGTTTTGGTTTCATTCTCTTGTAAAGGTAGTGAGCTTAGTTTTCCATAATAGAATATCTCTTTCAGAAAATTGCTTTAGATGTAAGCATTATTTTCAAAGCAAAAATATAAAAAACAATGCAATCCAATTTTCTCCTAAGCTACTCATGGTAGCATCTCATATGACTCATAAAAATGGAAGTTAGTCATAAAAGAGATGCAATTAGACTTCTCAACCAATTTGTATTTTTACTTGCTCTTGATGTCCTACAAATCTATTATGCTACACATGCTTACTAAGGAAAGGCAATGATATTTGTAAAATATATGATGGAGAAATATCATCCTCCAAGGGACTATCTATAAGGCCATCCTAATAAGAAAAATAAATGTATTAATTAAAAGGGGGGGAAAAAATAATAAAAACAAATTTCATTTTTTCATAAATGGCTACCATTACATTTTTGCCATGTAAGATAAGGGTTAGAAGGTCTACCAAGTCCCTTACTTAAATTTCCAAACTAACTTTCTACATGCATGACATAGAAGCAAAGGTAAAATCTTTATTATGCTACAAACTTTGAAGTTGAGTAAAAGGAATGTTGTAAAACCTACCAAAAGGTTCCCACATCTATATTTACTAGAAGAAAGGATAACATAGAAGAAGATGTCATAACTAAATTGAGACCAACATAGAGAAATGAAAACAACAAAGGATGTATCTTGAGTCAAATTTCCCTTCCAATTTCTATTATAACATTTCCAATTGTCAAAAAGGAAATCAACAAATGCTTCAAATTTGCTCCATTACTCTCTTTTTTTTTTTTTAGACTTATGCCTAATTTCTTGTGCATATATGATAAGTCCCTTAGCTAGATATTAACTTCAATCTCTTACATTTATGCAACTAGACATGCATCTACATGGCAAGAAATATTAAACACAACTTTCCAATGGTCATGTACTTCATAAATCATAAGCACCAATTTAATGAGGTAAAGAACGCAAAAGAGACAAAAGAAAGTAACTGAGTGAAGGATTATGGAGTGGACTAAAGTTTTTAGTACTAAAACATTAGAATACAATCTACACAGCAATGACATGCAACAAATTCAAAAAAATTACTAGCTCTAGTGATGTGGGTTGCTAGAAAACATAATAAGCAAAACTTATATTTTGTTGGCACCAAGTAAGAATGATATAAAAGAGTGAATCCTTTAGCTTAGTGGCAACATAGTATTGAAAATGTTTTTGATTCAGACACACAAATACACAATTATCTCAACATCAGAGTCAAACTCCTTACCTACTTATATGCTCTTCATGTAAAGTATTAGTATCTTTGAAATTGATTAGATAACTAAAAATGTTTTGACACTTCCCTTGAATTCTCTTTCTATACTAGCCTGTCAAGTATCAGTTTTAGTAAGTTAGGGCTCAAACAAAAAGGTACTACAAGTTTAATCAAGTAATGGGAATTCTCCAAATTTCAACCCTAAATCCCTCCTCTTCATTTTACCCCATTAATGCTAATTCTTTTACAATAATTCCATTCTTTTTAACTTAGAAATCAAAAGAATTATGCTAAAAACAACACAATTTTGCACACAAGAAAGCATATTCTCAAACAACTTGAAGGCATGGGCATTGTGCCCATAACATTTACTTCAGTTACAATTACTAACCATTCACACATGCTTATCCTTCCAATCAAAAACATTAATTTATGATCCGAACTAATTTTTATACATGCCTAATAGAAAAGAAAATTGATACTTTGATAGCCCAAAAAAAGTCTAAACTAAAACTAAGGCACCTAGAGCAGCTGATATGGTCAAAAAATTTAGTGAAAAGAATTAGAATAAAAAATCACATTCTAATAATAACTAAACAAATCAATCAAAAAAATAACAAAATAATTAGCAAGTTTGAAAAAGGATACACCAAGCAAAAGCCATGAGAAAATGTTCTAACCAACACAATCATAAACATTTAGGGTTGTGGCACAGTGAGAGTCAAACAAAAACATTATAACCTCTTGCAAAACTTTATCATTGGATAGTCAAAATTCAATTCCCATGTTGTGAATTGTCAAGAAAATGAAAGATAAAAAAAAAACAAAAGAATCATAAAAATTTTTGGGAGAGTTTATCCAAAAGAAGAATAGGAGCATTAATGAAAGGAACTAAGAACTTGAATGGAGAACCTTTGTTTTGCTTCATAACCAGTGCCTCTCTTTAACAAAATTCAGACATAAACATTAATTCTTATCAATAATACATCAATCAACAAAGGTTCTAAAATACAAACATGTGTGTAATATGACACAAACCCACAATAGATATTTGATGAAACTCACCGATTGGAGGCATAGCGATTTGACGATGAGGCCATAATTGGATGTCTGATCGTTGTTCAAATCTAAAGGGCCCATTAGCCATTGAGTTGAATTTTGACTTTTAATAGAACAATGTGGGATAAAATTATTACAATTAATCTAAATAAAAAGTCAATTAATTTAAAGTATACATAATTTTAATTTTGATAGTTATTTTATTTTTTCAAAAAATAGTTAATGGAAAATGTGATTAGTACATGTATTTGATGAGGCTATTCCTTTTGTCGGAAAAATTAGACTATAAAAAAAATATGAGGTTATTAATTTTCCTCCAATTTAAAAATTAATAACATTTTTTTTATTATCATAAGTTTGTTAGTTATTTAACCCACTTATAAATTGTTTGTATTCTCTACATCTTTTAAAGATTTGATTTTAGTATTAGTTAATATATTTAAATTTTGATGGTGATTATTGTAGATGCTTGATGATAGGAATTCAACTACAAGCTATCAACCCCCATAGGAGAACAATTGAAAAGAAAACTCTAGTATAAAATAAAAGGCATAATTATACTTGGTATTTGATTTTATTAGAAATTATGAAAAATATACTAATATTTTCAATCAACTTGGACAAAAATCATAAAAATGATACTTTTGTATGTAATTTAACATTAGAAACCTCATCTTCACCATGCAACTCTAATGTCCCCCTCTTCCTCTCATCAAAAACCTCATTTTTTGAATGTTGGCATTGCAAATGGTGTAATGTTTAGTTGTTTAACTAGAACTTATACCCACCTCAAATGGCCTAATTTCACATGATGTTGATGATGGTAATTAAACTAACTCATAATTTTCCAAAAAAAAAAAAAAAAACATAGCAAATGTAACTTTAATTAGATGACATTATTCAAGAAAAATATACAAGAGTGAATCCTTAAGCTCAATACCAACCTAGTACTTAAAGATGTTAAATTTTATATACACAAATACATTATTATCTCAATATCAGACTTCCTCCTTGTTTATATGCTCTTGATGTAAAATGTCCATGTTGTTGAAGTTGATTAGGTAGTTAGGGTTTCTCAATAGCTCTAGCATCTAACTTCTATTTTCATGCTCATCCAACATCTCTAAGAAATTATGAGAAACAATGATAATGGTAGGACCCAAAACAATAGAAAATTCTTCCAGTACATCATTGTCATGAATGAAATGAAGTCCAAGATTGATGAAAATAATTTTATAGATGAAATGTCTTAGTGATAATATCAAGGTTTGAGATAGAGAAATTGATAGTATAGCAAGCATGCAAAAGCAAAGAACAACCTTCCAATCAATTGAATCTAAAATGGAAGTGTGAGTTGCCAACACATGAAGAGAATCATGTGTTAGAGTGAGTGTAAAAGGAAAAAGTAAGGGTTTCTCCATTGCCTAAAGTTTCAACACATAAATAATGTAGGAGATTGAAAGTGATAGAATCAACATAAACAAGGTTTTGATGGCTAAAGTCAACCAAGATGGCCATGTCATGAACTTGACAAGAGTCCAAAAAAAAATTGAGAATGAGTAAGATGGTACATGCAATCCATGTGATCTACCAATTCCAAGGAAGTTAGAGGTAAGGGAAGAAGTTTTGAGAAAAATTGGAAATTTTCAATAACAATAGAGTTGTCCATGTAAAAATAACAACTAGCATGATGGCTATTATTTTCCTTTACCTTGGAATCAATTGGGACTGAACAATTGAATCCATGGCATGGTGGGGGAGAAAAAGTTTCATTAGGAGATGAGAGAGAGAGCTAATGAAAAATCAGAAGGATAGAATGGTTGCTGCCTATTTATAATCACCAAAATTTGTATGTTTTGCTAAAAAAAACTATGCGAGTTGTGCCAAAAAAATTGAGAGGAGAAAAGGGTTGTTGCACATGAAACTCAAAAATGTCTTATGTAGCTTGAGAAAAACAAAGAGTAGAAAATGGTTGTTGCACCTATTTATAAAAGGCCTATTTATAATCAAGAAACTTTCTTTGTTTGTAGCATGAAATGTGGAATTATTATGCCTAAAGAATTGAAAGGAGTGTTGTACATGAAATTTTTTGTTGTGCCAACTAATGGAGCTATAAAGCATAAGTTGTAAGATTATAAGAAGGCAACTTATCACTTTATAATAATATAAATGTACATGACTCTTATATTTAATAGTTTTGTTACTTTTGTCCCTCAATTAGTCTCAAATCATGATGATGATAACAATTTATAAGTAATGGCATCACCTTTCTTAATTAAATTTAGATATTTGGATCAATATTAAATTTTCTTCCACTTAAATATATGCAATATGTTTACTATTTGAATACCAAAGGTTCAACTTGGCCATTATATGAGTGTATTTTACTTGATGTTAGTGGGCAAATTGAATACATAAAATGTATTGGTGCCTAAGATACCATCAATCGACCAAAAAACATCAATACCCCAATAAACTTCTCATCTCCTTTATACAAACCATGCAACATCTTTGATAACCAATTTGATGATGTTTATTCAGTTGTACATTTTGCAAGAGATGCTAAAATTTGTAATTATTATTGCAATATTCTATTATATTAATTATCATTATTTGCTAAGCTTAGAAAATAAATAACTGTGACCCTTTTTTTTCAAGGCAACATAAATAATTAAAATAAAAGATTTTAATATTTAAGTCATTGATTTTATATGCCAAAAAGTATAATTTTTATTGTTTTGAATATAAATTTTATGAATTTTCTTATAAAGTATAAAAAAAAAATAAATTTATTTTTTATTTCTATTTATATATATATATATATATACACATGCGCATAAGTATATATACATCTTATATGCATACCATTATATATATATATATTATATATATATATATATATATATATATATAATATATATATTTATAATAATATATATATTTTTTTTATATTATTTTTTTTTATTTTGATTAATTTATATAAATAGAGAGAGAAAGAGAGAGAGGGTTAATATTAAATTTAACTTATTATTATATATATAATAACTATTTTTATTCTAAATATTTATGATATTTTAAAAATTATACACACATATAGACACATGTATTTGTATACACATCTAATAAACGATATAAATATATATAATATATATAATATATTTGTAAGTTTTTCATACAAATTAATATATAAAAAATACATATTAAATAATAATATTTTGCCTACTATAAATTAACATGTTAACATACAACCAAAGTTTAATAATAAGATAAAAGTTAGTATAGAAAATAAAAAATTATATAGTTTATATTCAAACTAAAATATAAAAAAATAAATAATAAATAATAAATTCCTTTTTACATATTATACAATATAATAAATAAAAAATTAGTTTTTTTTAATTAATTGGTTAACTTATAATTAAAGTGGAGTGATAGGAGAAAATTTTGTATAAAAAAATAAAAAATACATAATTTTAAAATAAATTAAGATATAAAAAAATTTAAAATAAATAAAATAAAAATGAACAATAATAAAAAATTAATTCTTAAATAATAACTTATTAACTCTCAAATTAAACCCAAAGCCTACCAAAAAAACAATCTAAATGTAACATGATTCAAAAGTAATCCCAACTCAAAAAAAATTCTACTTGATGATCTATATGGACAAATTTACTAGTGATGTTTGATTTATTTATTTTTTTTTTTTTTTCATAAGTAAGGTTAGCACTCACAAATCTATTAGGGAGGATTATGCTAGGTTGCCACAAAGTTGGTTGTGTCAATACATTGAATTTATAGAAGAGCAAACTCTATGTTACTTGGCAAGAGTCATCAACCATTACTACAACTATATAAGACAAAATATACATTTAATTGTATCAAATACTTTGATAAGGACTTAATCTCATGACTTTTGCATAGGATGATTGATCCTTTTATTACTTAAAACCCACAAATAGTAAAAGCTACCTTGATAAGGACTTAAACTAATGACTTATGAAAATAGCAATGAAAAAACAAAATTAAAAACGTAAAGAATTTTTGTAGAAAACCCAAAATTTGGAAAAAAAAAAAAAAAACTATGGGCAAAGAATAGTCCAGAAAATGAAAGAAGAAAATAAGCACCAAAAAAAATGGTAGGGAATTTAGTCAAAGGAAGAAGTGGAGCATAAATGAGATGAACCAAGACCTTGAATGGGCCACCTTTGTTTTGTGTCCTAACAGGCAACTCTCTTCAACAAAATGCAAGCACAAACACTAACTCTAATCAATAATGCATCAATCAACTAAGATTTTGAAGCAGAAACATATGTGTAATACGACACTCCTCTGGTTGGTTCTTACAGGCCATCATCTCATCAGTTCCTTTTTATCCTTTTTCATTTTTTTTTTTTTTTTTTTTTTTCCAATGTTGTAATATAATTTAGTTATTTCCTTCTTAGGGCTTCATTAACATGTTTTGTTGGTCTAATCCAATAATCTTTCTTTCAATTGTAAACTTTGTAAGAGATACTGAAATTTGTAATTATGTTTATGAAAGATTTTTGTGATAGAAAATGTGGGTGATGTTTGCATTTTAGATGTTGACCTATTTATTTGTTTAACAATAACTTATGCCCACCCTATTAATAATATTAATTATGTATATATCTAGTTATTATGAAAGTTTAGATACACAATATAATATCCAATTTTATTTCATGATATCAATTAATGACATTTCATTTTATTTTATTTTAAGTATTTTTTTATTGTAACTTATTTTTATATATTCAATTAATTAAAGATACATTGACCGAACTAATAACAATTTAGCAATTAATGCCAAGTTCATTATTACATTGGACTTCCTGTATCTAGCATCTATTTAGTCTAGTTGTCCCTACTTTTATGGGTAGTAGTGGAAGATGAAGAGGATAGGACAAATAATTTAATATTTTGAGATTTTTGTAATTGGATGACTAAGATTTGAAATGATTATGAATGAAACATAACATATGGCTTGACTAATACTGATTTTAATTGTATTTCCACTTTAAACTTTTCCAACCAAGGTAAAAGTGATCCTAATGATGTATTAGAGTCAATGACAACTCAAGATGCGTATAGAATTATGAGGATCTTGGGTAATTCTAACCTTTTTTCACATAAGCACAGAGAATATACTTATTTGTGTTCAAATAATTAAGAGCTCATATATTTTTGAAAAGTTTTTTCTTTTCATTTCTTTTTTGAAGGGTATAAGATTTATGGAATAAATGGATAAAGAGAGAAAATATGCTTATGTTAGGTAACCCCAAAACAAGAAAATATTTTTGTTTTTATGTGGTTTAATTTCTTTTTTTGTTTTTAAATTTAACTCCTAGATAATAAACTAAATGGTTTGGATGCAATGAAAGTTTTGGTTTCATTCTCTTGCAAGGGTAATTAGCTTAATTTTCCATAATAAACAACTCCTTTAGAAAATAAATTTAGATGCAAACATTATTCTCAAAGTAAATTTTAAAATACAATCCAATCCAATTTTCTCCTAAGTTACTCATAGCAACATCGTGTATGACTCATAAAAATGAAAGTAAGTTGCAAAATAGATGCAAACAGACTTCTCAACCATTTTGCTTCTTGACTTGCTCTTAATGTCATATAGATTTGTTATATTGAACACATTTGCCAAGGAAAAGTAACACAATTTGTAGAACACAAGATGGAGAAATATCGTCCTCCAAGAGATTATCTATAAGACCATCCCAATAAGAAAAACAAATGTATTAAAAGGGGAAAAAATAATAAAAATTTCCATTTTCTCATAATTGGCTGCCACTACATTTTTTCCATGTAAGATAAGGGTTAGAAGGTCTACTAGGTCCCTCACTTAATTTTCCAAACTAACTTCCCACATGCAAGACATAGAAACAATGGTAAAATCTTTGCAAAGCTGCAAATGGTGAAGTTGAGTTGAACAAATGTTGTAAAACCAACCAAAAAGTTCCCACATCTATATTCAATGGAAGAAGGGATGACAAAATTGAATAACTCATAACCAAATTAAGACCATCACAAAGAAACAAAAACAACAAAGGATGTATCTTTAGTCAAATTTCCCTTCCAATTTCTATCATAATATTTCCAATTGTCAAAAAGGAAATTAGTAAATGCTTGAAATTTGCTCCATTGATTTTTTTTATTTATATCTAATTTCTTGTATAGATATGACAAGACCCTTATTCTAGATTTTAACTTCAATCACTTGCATTTTTGCAACTAGCCATGCATTTACATGGTAAGGAATACTAAACACAACTTTCTAATGGTCATGTGCTTCATAAATCATAAACACCAACTTAATGGGGCAAAGAGCCCGAAAGAACAAAGGAAACTTAGTATAAGATTATGGAGTGGACTAAAGTTTTTAATACTAAAACATGAGAATATAGTGTATGCAGTAATGACATGCAACAAATTTAGTAAAATTTCCTGCACTAGTGATGTAGCTTGCTAGAAAACATAACAAACAAAGCTTATATTTGTTTCCACCAAGTAAGAATGATATAAAAGAGTGGATCCTTTAGCTCAGTATCAACATAGTACTAAAAATGTTTCAAATTTAGGCACACAAATACACTATTATCATAGTGTCAATGTTAGACTCAGTGCTTGCTTATATGCTTTTCATATAAAATGTCCACATCTTCGAAATTGATTAGATAATCAAGAAAGTTTTGACTATTCCCTTGAATTCTCTCTTTATACTAGCTTGAATAATGTAGCAAGTACTAGTTTTAACAAGTTAGGGCTCAAACTAAAAGGTACTACAAGTTTAATCAATTAATGGAAATTCTCCAAAATTTGACCTCAAATCCCTCCTTTCCATTTTACCCCAGTAATAATGCAAATTCCTTTATAGTAATTCCATCCCTTTTAACTTTGCAATCACATGAATTATGCTAAAAACAACACCATTTTGCACATAGGAAGCATATTCTCAAACTACTTCTAGGCATGGGCATCATGTCCATAACATTTATTTTATTTGCAACTACTAACCATTTAGACATGCTTATCCTTCCAATCAAAAACATGAATTTAAGATCCAAATTGATTTTCATACATCCTTAATAGAAAAGAAAATTGATACTTATATAGCCCAAGAAAAGTCTAAACCAACATTAAGGCACTTGGAGTAGTTGATATGATTGCTCACCTTTGACAATATGGTCAAAAAGTTTTTAGTAAAAAGAATTAGAATTAGAAATCACATTGTAATAAGAGCTAAAAATAAATCAATCAACAAAATAGCAGAACAAGCAACAAGTTTGAAAAAGGATACACCAAGTAAAAGCCATCAGCAAATGTGCTAGCCAACACAACTATAAACATTTAGGTTTGTGGCATAATGAGAGTCAAAAGGAAACATTACAACCACCTCTAATACTTTATCATTAGACAATCAAAATTCAGTGAGAGGGAGAACAAGAGTAGGGAATCATCCAAAAAATGAAAGATTAAAAAAAAATCATAAAAATTTGTTGGAGAGTTCCCTGAGAGGAAGAACAAAAGCATAAATGAGAGGAACTAAGAACTTGAATGGAGGACCTTTGTTTTGCTTCCTAACTAATGCCTCTCTTCAACATAATTCAAAAATAGACATTAATTCTAATCAATAACACATAAATCAACAAAGATTCTAAAAAAAATCATGTGTGTAATATGGCATGGACCCATAATAAATATTTGACAAAAACTCACTGATTGGAGGCATAACGATTGGATGATAATGCCATAAATGGATGTTGAATTGGAAAGTGCTTGTTCTTTATCCAAATCTAAAGGGTCTATTTGCCATTTAAGTTGGATTTTGACTCTTAATAGAATAATGCCAATTGGAATGATTACAATTTGAAGTATACCTAAATTTAATTTTAATAATTATTTTATATTTTTTTCAAAAATAAAATTAATGGAAATTGTGATTAATACATGAATTTGATGGGACCATTCCTTTTGTTGGAAAATTCGACTATCAAAATTATTAGGTTATTTAATTTTCCTCTAATTTTAAAAATAATAACATTTTTTTTTCATTATCATACATTTGTTAGTTATTGAACCCATTTGTTAAATGTTTGCATTCTCTATAACTTTCAACGATTTGATTTCAATATTCATTAATATATTTAAATTTTGATGGTGATTATGATAGATGATTGATGATAGGAATTCAACTATAGGGTATCAACCCTAAAAGGAGAAAAAAAAAATGAAAGGAAAGCTCTAGTATAAAATATAAGGCACAATTATAATTTGTAAATGAGATTATTAGAAATTTTAAAAAATATACTAACATTATCAGTCAACTTGGACAAAAATCATAAAATGATACTCTTGTATGTAATATAACATTAGAAACCTCATCTTCACCATGCAATTTTGGTTCCCTCTCTTCCTCTCATCAAAAACCTCATTTTCAAAATGCTAGCATTGTAGATGTTGTAATGTTTTGTTGTTTAACTGAAACTTATACCTACCTTAAAAAATATTAATTATTTAATATAGTTATTATGAAAGTTTAGATAGATTACATAATGCCCAATTTCACATCATGTTGATGATGGTAATTAAACTAAATCATAATTTCCCAAAAAAATATTGCAAACAAAGCTTTTATTAGATGACATTAAGTAAGAACAATATATAAGTGTAGATCCTTAAGCTTAGTACCAACCTAGTACTTGAAAATGTTAAATTTGAGATACACAAATACATTATTATCTCAATATTATACTCCCTCCCTACTTATATCCTCTTTGTGTAAAATGTCCACATTGTTCAAGTTGATTAGACAACTAGGGTTTCTTAATGGCTCCAACATTTGCCTTTTTTCTTCACACTCATCCAACATCTCTAAGACATTATGAGAAACAATGTTAATGGTAGAATGCAAAACAATAACAAATACTTCTAGTATGCCACTATCATAAATGAAATGAATTTTGGGATCAATGAAAACAATTTTAGGGACAAATCGTCTTAGTGATGATGACAAGGTTTGACACAGTCAAATTGATAGTGCCACAAGTGTGAAAAAGCAAAGAACAACCTTTAAACTTGCTGAATTTGAAATGGAAATGTGCATTGCCAACATGGGAAGAGAATCATGTGTCAGAGTGAGAGCAAAAGGAAAAAGTGATGGTTTCTCCACTACCTAAAGTTTTAGCACATAAATGAGGTAGGAGATTAAAAGAGACATAATCAACTCAAACAAGGTTTTGATGGCTAAATTCAACCAAAATGGTCATGGCATGAACTTGACAGGAGTAAAAAAAAAAAATTAAGAATGAGTGAGATGGTACACGCAATCCCTGTGATCTACCAATTGAAGGGAAATTGAAGGTGAGGGAAGATGTTCCAATAAAAATTGGAAATTTTCAATAATAATAGAGTTGTCCATGTAAGAATAATAGCTAGCATGGTGGCTATTATTCTCCTTCACCTCAAAATCAATTGGGGCTAAACAATTAAATCCATGGTGTGGTGGGAGAGAAGAAGCTTTAATAAGAGAAAAGAGAGTGAGCTTATGAAAAATCAGAAGGAGAGAGGGGTTGTTGTCTATTTATAATCACTAAAATTAGTATGTTGTGCCAAAAAACTATAGCTATTGTGTTAGAAAAACTACAAGTGTTGTGCTAGAATAACTGAGAGGAGAAAAGGATTGTTGCACGTGAAACTTGAACATGTCTTGGGTAGCTTGAGAAAAATAGAGAGGAGAAAAATGGCTGCTGAACCCAAAAGGAAAAAGTTGGGTGAAAGAGGAGTTGAGTGTATCTTCTTGGGATATGCTCATAATAGTAAGGCATATCAATTCATGGTAATAAAGCCTAATAACTCTATATCTGTTAATACACTCATTGAATTGAGGGATGCTATTTTTTGATGAATATAACTTTATCTCCATTCCTAAAATTTCAAAACAAAAACAAGTTCCTGATAAGGAAAATGATGCGTTGGGAAAAGGAAATGAAAATGATGAAGTCTTTAAACTTCATAGGAGAAAAAGGGCAAAAAAACAATGACTTTTGGTTTTGATTACTTTATGTTCCTAGTAGAAGGAACAATGAAATTAATGAGTAATCAAATTTCATATTACTTTAATACAAAGGATAATCCTAAGATATTTAGTGAAGTGATGAAATTGCAAGATGCCATGTTTTAGAAGGAAGTGATAAATGATGAAATGGATTCCATTATGGGTAATAACACCTAGAATAGTAGACCTCTCACTTAGTTCAAAGCCAATTGGATGTAAATGGATTTTCACAAAGAAAGTGAAGGTTAATGGAACCATTCACAAGTTTAAAGCCAGGCTGGTTGCAAAAGGCTTAGACAAAAACAAGGTGTCAATTATTTTGATACATATTCACCAATGGCAAAAATTTCCATAATCATGCTACTCATTACACTTACCTTAATTCATAATCTAGTAATTCATCAAATGGATGTGAAAACAACAATCTTAAATGGTGAATTAGAAAAAGAAGTGTATATCATGCAACTTACGGGATTTGGTGTACCTGGTCCAGAGGAAAGGGTTTGTAAATTGGTTAAGTCCTTGTACGGACTAAAACAAGCACCTAAGTAATGGCACAAAAAATTTGATCAAGTGATACTTGCTAATGGATTTAAGATTAATGAACCAGATAAATGTGTCTCTAGTAAGTTCAAAGAAGGAAAAGGTGTAATTATCTATTTATATGCCAATGACATGTTAATCTTTGGGACTAACTTAGAAGAAGTAGAAGTTACCAAAAGGTTTTTGCCTAGCAATTTCAATATGATAGATATCTGTGAGGCAATTGTTATCCTTCGAATCAAAATCTTGTGAAACCAAAAGGGCATAACTCTTTCTCAATCACATTACATTGGTAAGGATTTTAATAAATTTAATCACATAGATTATATGTCAGCCTCTACGCCATTTGATCCTAACATGAGTTTTTCCAAGAATGTTGGAAGTCTAGTATCACAATTGGAATTTGCCAAGATGATAGGATATCTAACGTACATAATGACATGTACAAGGTCAAACATAGCCTATAATTTGGCAAAATGGGTAGGTATACAAGTAATTCAAGTGTCATGCACTGGCATGGAGTAAATAGAATCCTAAAGTACCTAATGAAAACAAAGAATTATGGCATAAGTTATTATAGAAGGATATTCAAATGACAGTTGGATCATTGATAAAAAGGATCATACTTCTACCAATGGATGAATTTTTATGCTTAGTGGGGGTGTAATTTCTTGGGGTTCCAAGAAACAAACTTGCATAGAAGATTCCACTATGGCTATAGAATTTATAGGCAAGTAAAGAAGTAGAATGGTTAGAGAATTTGCTTTATGAGATTCCTTTATGGAAAAAGCCATCAACATCCATTTATATACATTGAGATTAAGTCAAAACATGGCTGATCGTTTAATAAAAAGATTAACAAGTGACATGGTGAATAAGATATCAAGAAGTATGGGTCTCAAGCCCATAAATACAAATCACCCATATTGGAAACTTAACTTAATGCTTGATACAACATCAAGTCTTGAGTTTAATGAGTCAAAGTACATCATCAGTGTGATTGAAGTGCTATAATTAATTTTTATTTCCATTCCAAGGTTATATAGTGCTTGGTTCTAGCAATAAAATTGGAAGGATGAGTGTTTGACACTCTTAACAAACTTAAAAGGGTGTCTTATAGTTGGGCCCCAGTTTACCTATTTGAATGTGGAATGTTTAGGCCATTCCAATAAGCTAAAGGGCTTGGCTTTAAAGCATTCACAAAAATGATAGGGACACTATGGTCTTTTAATGTATTAATTATCTAAAAGAGATGTGTAATGTTGTACCATCATGTGTGTGAATTGTTTCTACAACTTATCAATAAGAATAGTTGGTTCAAAGCTTGTCTACCATGTTATTCAGATTTGTTGTAGTGCACTTTTCACAAGGTAAAGGTTTAATTTGTAAGACACCTTTACTTATACACATGACTGTAGAATTGTTGTATCCTTAGCATTTGAACTCTTGAATGATCAAGATGTTAACTACTAGACTAAAGGTGTCTATTGACAAATAATCACCACCACATTTATAAATACAAAGGGTCCATCATTTGCTCAAGAGATCAAAAAAAAAAAATTTCTTCTTATGGTTCCTCCATTAATATATCAATAATCCTTTTGTCTATAACATTGCTATAGAAATATTATAGAGATTCTAGGGAGCAATTGTAAAAATAAAGCAACAACTCAAGAGGTTAATTTTAGTAGTGCAACCTGTAATTAAGTGTGCTTCATTTTATTTCATGAGGGAATTTGCATAAACAACTTAAAGCAATCATCTTTCAAATTTCAATATAGTCAAGAGTTTGTATCAACATCTTCACCATGCAACTTTAGTATCCCTCTCTTCCTTTCATTAGAAACCTCATTTTCAAAATTACAGATGTTGAAATGTTTAAATATTAATTATGAATAAATATCATTATTATGAAAGTTTAGATAGATGACATAATGCCCAATTTCACATCATATTGATGATGAAAATTAAACTAACTCATAATTTCCAAAAAAAAAAAAAAAAAAAACACAGCAAACAAAGCTTTTATTAGATGACATTATGTAAGAACAATATACAAGAGTGGATCCTTAAGCTTAGTGACTCATAATTAAACAAAGCTTAGTCAAGATAAGATTTTTTTAAACACTATTATTAGTAGTTGTTGAAAAAGCTTGACAATGCATAGTCTTAAAGCCCAATGGGCTGCATCACTACTACTAAAAAAGGACATGGAAATAAGACATAATGTTCAGTTGCAAAGAATGCAATATAGTTCCTTCAGATTGCCAACACCAACTTGACTTTAGCATTTTGTGATTAATGGTTCTTGATCTTCACTAGTTTCCTCTTAATTACAAAAGTATCTATGACTATGGACTTCTTGCAAGACTCCATATTCATAGAAGAGATCTTTAAACTTCTTATTTTAATCATTTTGGTATAAATTTTTTCAAGAAACTCTCATAGAGCAGCTCAGAAACTTCTACCAAGGTAACTACTCTAGTGACATTACTACCATCATTGTAGATATCATTAGTTCTCCTCTAAAACAAATTTCTTTTTCAAAATTTTGACTTGTTATCCATCACCTTTACATTGAATGAAGAAAGCAATTAGGCATTCCAAGAGAAATTCCTTGGCCTTGTTGGTAGAAAGCATTAGCAACTCAAATTAATCACTGGTAGGCTTATGTTTAAGCAAATAACAAGAATTGGTCCTCTTACAATACTCATTACTGTGGAATAAGAAAGACCATTTACTAGTGATTCTTCTGCAGAAATGTTGAAATTGACCTCGATTGAGCATTGCTACTCTACAGCACAAAAAAGGCATATCTCCTTAATTACATTGTTCATCTTAATGTTGCATCTTACTT
>JBAPLJ010000807.1:0-44614 GCA_037832345.1 Rhizophora mangle
TGAAGAAATGGTCTCATTATTCAAGTACCAAAACACTTAATAGGTATAAAAAAAGCTAATCAAGATCAATTAAAGCTTTGTTTGAAGGAATTCAATGGATTTAAAGTACCCAAGATATACACAAGAGCTTGTTGCAAATAATATAATGTTTACAATTGACAAAAAAAATAATTAGAAGATCATTTTGTGTGAAGGAGCCCTTACAATGAAAGAGAAATCTTGTTATCAATAAATAAAGAGATGGTCACATTGTTTGGCAATTAAGCCATTCAATGTCAATAAGGAACGCTAATCAAAATCAATGACTCATTTACTCAACAAAATTCAATGGGTTTAAAGTACCAAAGGTGTGCAAATGTGTTTATTGCAATGAATACAATGTTTTGTGTTGGCAAAAAGTTTAATTTCACCATTATTATGTGTAAATGAGTCCTTACAACAAAGTAAGGAGCCTTATTAGCTAGAAATGAAGAGAAGGTCTCATTATTTAGGAATTGAAACATTGAATAGCAATAAGAAAAGCTAATCAAGTTCAATCTCACCTTTATTTGAAAAAATTTAATGGGTTTAGAGTACCGAAGTTGTATAGACATGCTTGATGTAATGAATATAATGAATATAGATGTGCTTATAATGCAAAAAATGAAAAGACATTCACATTGTTTAGGACTCATTGAACAGAATGTTTCATTTTTTATGAATTAAGACACTCAATATGTATAACAAAAAGCTAATCAAGACCTCTCACCAATTTTTGACAAAACTCAATAGATTTAAGTACCAAAGATGTACAAACAAGCTTGTTGGAATGAATATAATGGGTATTGTTGACACAAAAGTTAATTATGAGATTCTTTTGTGTGAATGAGTCATTGTAATGAAACAAGATTCATTGTTAGTTAGAAATGAGGAGACAGTGTCATTACTCAAGAACTGAGACACACAAAATATATATAACAAAAGCTAATAAATACCTCTCACACCTTTTTTTGATAAAATTCAATGGATTTAAAGTACCAAAGATGTATATATAATATAAAGGGTGTTGTTCACACAAAAGGTAATTATGAGATCCTTTTGCTAGAATGAGTCCTTGTAACTAAACGATATGCCTTATTATCAAAAAAATAAAGAGGTAATCTCATCACTAGAGAGTTAAACCATTCAACACCTATAAGGAAAGCTAATCAAGATTAACAACACATTTGCTTGATGGAATTAATGGATTTAAGTACAAATGACATACAAATGTGTTTGTTCCAATGAATAGAATGTTTTGTGTAGACACAAATGTTAATTTGCCATAATTTTGGTTAAATAAGTCCATACAATGAAGGGATGCATGTTAGCTAGAAATGAAGGAATGACCTCTTTATTTAGGATTTAAAACATTCAATAGGTATAAAAAAAGCTAATTGAGATTAATCAAAGCTTTATTTGATGGAATTCAATGGATTCAGAGAACCAAAGATGTACAAATGAGTTTGATGCAAAAAGAAAAGGAAAAGAAAAATGCCTTAGTTTATTCAATTTAGAGAAAAAGGATTCATTGATATTATAAATCCATTAATGGAATTCAATGGATTTAGAATATCAAAGATGTACATACGTGTGTGTTCCATATATAGAAGTCTAGGCAAAAAGTGTTTTTGTCTAGGCAAAAAGTGAATTTCATCACCATTTTGGGTAAATAAGTGTTTTGCAAATGGAAGAGAACCAAAGAGGAGCCTTGTTAGAAAAGAAAAGAAATGAATAGAAGGATTCTTATAAATTTAATGGATTTTTCAAGCCTTCAATATGGATAAGAAAAGGTCATCAAAGATGAAATTAAAGCATTTTGTTTGATTAGTCTTTGGAATTCAATGGAGCCTTTTAGAGAAACCAAAGATGTGCAAATGAGTTAGATCCAAAAAGAAAAGAAAAAAAATGCCTTAATTTATTCAATTTGGAGAAAAAGGATTCATTGATATTATAAATCCATTTAGTGGAATTCAATGGATTTAGAATATCAAAGATGTATATACGTGTGTGTGTTCCAATATATAGAATGTTTTGTCTAGACAAAAAGTGAATTTCACCATCATTTTGGGTAAATAAGTCTTTACAACAAAGGAAAGGAGCCTTATTATTTAAGATTTAGGTAGAAATGAATAGAAGGTCTCATTATTTAAGATTTAAAACCTTCAAGATGTATAAAAAAAAAAGGTGATCAAGATCAATCAAAGCTTTGTTTGATGGAATTCAATATAATTTGTAGAACAAAAAGATGTGCAAATGATTTTGTTGCAAAAATGTATAAAAGGAAATGGAAAAATGTCTTAATTTTATTCGAACATTTTATAAACTTTAAAGAAAATCTTTTCCCAATTTTTCGGCCCCTAGTTAAGTGTTTAACTCTTGAAAATGCTTATCAAGAATATTTGGATTAAAAAGTGTAAAATTGGTAGTAGCTTTCATCCTTCACCTTTAAATATCTCTATTAAAATTGATGACAATGAGATTATTGCTTCACCTTATAAGGTTGAAGCAACCACTAGTGCTATTATATAACAAGATAATTATAGTAATCTTTATTTTCAATTTGTTGGATCTTAGCTTATGTGTATTCAACAAATGATTGATGAAATAGCTGAAAATAGGGATGTTACTCGCAAACCTCTTTTTAAACCAAAAGTAGAAATGGAGGTTTTGTTTAAACCTCTTTCACTGGAAGAAATAAATTACAAAATGCCGAATAAAGTTCTGCTAAACCAGAACTAGTAAGGGAAATTTTCAAAAGACTTAAAGGTATGAAATTAAAAGAAAAAGAAGCGATAGTGAAAGAACAAAGGGGAACATATTAAATTTGAAAGTGAGATAGAAGTTATATAGATCAATTACAAAATTTGTTCTTATTAGAATAGCAACCTTTGAAGGATAAATCTTCTCCTTCTTATGCAAAGAAAACTTTTGATATTAATAAAATGACCTCTAATAAGGCTCATAAAAATTATATTATCCAAGACCAGCACTTGTTAATCTTGTATTAAAAGAACAAGTTGATTATAGCTATGTTTAATATGATGGCAATAATGTAGTGGAATGGAATCTAGAAGGTCAAATTCTCTTACTATTACATTATATGATGATGTTTGCAATTGTTGCTAAAATAAAGGGTAATTTAGACCTTGAGATTGCAAAAATAATTATAGGTAGATTTACCTAACAACTTAAAGCCTAGTAGGATTTTTATTTGTCTAAGTAGGCAAAACAACAAATATTTTCTACAATTAAGACTAAATCTAAAGAATTTTTTTTTTAATATGTTAGCACACTTATTTATACTATTACCAATCATTTTATTGGTACTACCACTTTGCTAGTTGATAAGACTTATAAGCAACTCATCAATTTAAGATACCTTAACTTATCACACTTTAGGTGCTATAAAGATGCATTCTTCTCTAGAGTCCTTACTTAAGAAGATTGCTAGAATATTTTTGGAAAGAAAAAAATTTTTTAGAGTTACCTACCTTATTTGCAAAAAGAGTTAAGACTTGCTTAAAATGCAATAATGTCAGAACTATTGATTATAATCAATATACTTATGGAGGATTAGTTACTAGAGTAGTAGCTAAAGGAGTTAAACTCTGTAATGAAATGAAATTACATAGGCAATTGCAAAATGAAAAAGCTCAAGGTAAGAGAGATTTTGTGAGTAAATGGGTTATTCACCCATTTGATATCCTACCAAACAAAAGAGTAGGAGTTAACACTCCAATATTAAAAAGAAAAAAAACAATTTCATGCAAAAGAAGAGGCCCCCATAAGGTTTGAGAAGCAAAAAATAAAAGAAAAGGAAAAAATGCCTAAGCTTAAAAAGATTATTGTTTGCTTATAGTGTGGAAAAATAAAACACTATATTAATAAGTACAAAACAAAGAAAAAGCTTCAAGAATCAACTATAAATGAAATTCTTAAATGATCATTAATGCATACTTTCTTATAAAAAAAAGTACAAAAAAAAGATATTTCTTCCTTAACTTTTTATTTTGATGAAGAAAGTTGTGATGGCCAATGTAACCATTACAAAGCATTATGTAAACAAAATGGCTTATTACTCTTAACAAAAGAAGAAAGTATGATTATGGATCTTATTGATAAAATTCTAGATCCTAAAGAAAAATATGAGCAATTACAAAAATATTTACATCTAGCTAAAATTTAGAATAAAGAATTTACTATTAAGGTTATGCAACTCAAGAAAATTATAGTTTAAATACTATTATACAATGTGTAAAAGATAGTCCTCCAAAGTTATGTAGGGAAGAACCGTCTATTAAAGAGTTTAAAGATGAAATTCATACAGTGATAATAGAAAAAAAAAAGGAATTAAAAGAAAGAATTTTAATTTTGGAGACTTTAGCTAATAAGGAAGAAGCATCTTTAGTGCTTCCAGAAACTTCCTTAAAGAAAGATGTGAATATTGAAAGTCTTCAATATTAAACTTATTGATAAAGTTATTACCCATAAATGGTATACAAATATTATAGTCTTTATTAATAAAGAATATATTTTCTTTACTATCACCTTAATTGATGTTGGTGCTAAAATGAAGTGTATTAATGAGGGTATAATACCTTCATAATACTTTTCAAAAACAACAAAAGCATTAAGCATTGCTGATAAAAAAATAAACTTGTTATTAGTTACAAGTTATCTAAAGTTGCTACTTGCAATGAAAGAATTTGTCTTGAAATTCTTTTTCTGTTAGTTAAGCCAGCACGTTATTTTGGGAAATCATTTTCTTTATATGCTTTAACCTATTAAGGAAATTAATAGCAAGGGTATTTATGCAGAAATTAATTACTAGGTTATTAGCTTTGAATTTACATGTCCCCGTAGTATAAAGAGACAGATTTACTTCAGAAAAAAATTAAGAGAAAAGAAAAGTTTATTTCTTCTCTTCATGATGAGATTGCTTATAAGTATCTACAAAAAAAAAATACATTCTTCTCTCATTATTACAACTAAAATATATGAAATAAAAGAAGCAATAAAACCAATGATATGCTTGGAAATTTCTACTGCTTTTTAGAATAGGAATAAACATATTGTTGACTTGCCTTATGAGTTAGACTTTAATGAAAGTCAAAGTCTAACTAAAGCTAGTCCCATTGTTATGGGCCCTCAACAGTTAAAGATTTGTAAAAAAAAATATACAAGAGCTCCTTAAGAAAGGATTAATTCAAAATTTAAGTCCTTGGAGTTGTCCTTCATTTTATGTAGAGAATAATGTAGAATTAGAATGAGTCATTCCTAGATTAGTTAATAAGTATAAGCCCTTTAATAAGACAATAAAATGGACAAGATATGCTATACCTAATAAAAGAGACGTGCTTAATTGGCTTTATAATGCAACAATATTTTGAAATTTTGACATAAAATCTAATTATTAGCAAATCTAGATTTATGAAAAAGATAAGCATAAAACACAACTTTTATTGTACGTTTTGGGCATTATGAATAGAATATCATGCCTTTTGGTTTTAAAAGATGCTCCCTCCAAATTTCCAAAGGATATGAATGAGAAATTTAATGCTTATTTTGCATTTATGATTGTTTATACCAATGATGTGTTAGTTTTCTTTAGTACCTACCATTGAGCAACATTTTAAACATCTTAATTTATTCATTCATGTGATGAAAAGAGTAGGACTGGCTGCTTCATCAAGAAAGATCAAGTTATTTTAAACTAAGATTTGCTTCCTTGGACAATTCATTGCAAATGGTTTTATTATTCCCATTGATAGAGCAATTGAGTTTGCCTCAAAATTTCCTAATGAAATGAAAGATAAAAGACAATTACAAAAATTTTTGGAAAGTCTGAATTATATTTCAGAATATTTTATGGATTTAGCTTATGATGCTAAACCTCTATATGAAATATTAATGAACAATTTGCCTTTATGGATGGAGAAACATACACAAGCTATTAAATGGATAAAAGTTAGAGTTAAAGAATGCCCTTGCATGGCTATGCCCCATTTGGATGCCTTCAAAAATGTTGAGATAGATGCCTCCAACAAGGGCTTTAGTTGTATCCCTCAGCAATGCCTTTGCTCCCAAAAAATAGCTACTTCATTTTACCTCTATGGAAAGGCACTAACATTAATTACTTTATGATTAAAAAAAATTCTTTCTATAGTGTTGAGCATTCAAAAATTTGAAAGTGATTGCAAAGTAGCAAAAGATGTTTTAACTAAAGACATTAAAAACATAGCATCAAAACGAATATTTTCTAGATGGCAAGAAATATTAACTCCTTTTGATTTTGATGAGTTTAGTAAAAGAAATTCTAATTCTTTCCTTAATTTCCTACTCATGAATTTTTGTAAGGTTCATTGCATGAATAAACATCCACTAATACAGGGGTCTCAATCCCTAGAAAAGTTAGTTATTTCATTGACAAAAAATGCATCAAAAAAAACTCTAAAAAGTTGATAGACTTTGAGATGACATTTTTAAGTGTGTTCTAAATAAAGGGTTAACTTATCTATTGATTTTAAAATATTTGAATTTTTCATATTCCATTGAGAACAATTATATTGAGCTTCTACCTAATGAGGTTGGAAGATTTTATCTTAAAGAGGAAATTTATCCATATACACCTTTTATATAGTTGTTCCTTTTATCAGCAAATTTTGTATGAGATAGGACTAATGATTAAACCCATCAGAAAGGGTTATAGTATCTCTTCATTAGGTTATATGGACTAGGCTTATGCCAAGTTTAAAATAAAGGAGTTATTTATCTAAGGGACTAGCATGGAAACTTATTCTCCATAAGAGAATTAAAGGACTAGTGAAAGTTTAAGACCTTCAATTATTTTGATTATATGGAAGCATGGGAAAAGGCTTTGCTATATGAAAACTAGCAAAAAAAATTTAGCTAGTGGATTCAAATCCATTTCCCACATAACCTAAATGATTTCCTAACTAGTTTAAAATTGGTTCTTTAAATGGGGTTTACATCCCATTACTTTACTCAATAAGGTAAAAACTACTTATGAACAATTTTATGAATAGTTTTGTGAAGAAAATAATGATATAGAGATATGCTACTTTTATTTGCTTCCTAGTATCATGTCCATGGATTGTTAAATGGGATTATATCATAATGGTAAAGCATGTTAATATTTTTGACATCAACATTAAGCATGTTCCATGGTTCATTAGAAGGATAAATATCCACTAGAGGGACAAGTTTGATTTTTTCCATGATGGGGTTTATATGGCCCAAGGGATTATTCATATTAAGGGATCACACCTTATTGCTCCTTACTCCTCTTAATCTTCAGATAACTATTTAAAGTACTAATGGAATTTGCATCCAATGAGAAGCTTTTAGAAATGATGACTACTTTGCTTTAACCTCAAGCATCAGCTTGTAAAGCATCTTCCTTACAAGAACTAATACAAGATGACAATAGGCAAGCAATGTTTAGTGAGGATGATATCATGCAAGATTCCCAAGACTCCTATGACTCTAAAAGACATATAACTTTTATCTAGTTTAAATAAAAAAAAGCTACTTTTGTAAAGTCACTTTATGAAAAAAAACAAAAGAAATCACTTCATTAAAGTCACTTTAGTTCATGTGAAAGGAATCCAAGGCTGGGTAAATAAGACTAAGAGTCAACAAAAGGAGGTATAATCTTTTTTTCTTCTTAACTTCAACTTCTTCTTCTCACCTTTCTTGTAAAATTTTCCTTTTACACAAGCAAGTAATAGTTCTTTAACTACAAACAAGCAATAATACTCGTTTATAAACCTTTTGAATATATGTAAAAATATCAATAACACCTCAACAAGTTTGATTTTTATGACTTTGATAGCATTACTCTTGTTAAGCAAGAGTTAAAGTCATAAAAAAAACTAATTTCTTTTTAGCTTATTTTCAGAAGAGTAGAATAACTCTTTATCTTTTTCCTTAACCTTATTATAGGTTTTAAGTACATCAATTCTCTAATCTTGATCATGATAACCCATATTTGATAAAGAGGGAGATCTATGTCTTGAAGCATGATGTAGTGGTTCATTAACCATAAAAGTAAAAGTAAAGAGAAGAAAGTTGACTTTATATTATAGTTGATTAACTTGTTCCCTTGTCATTCTAATTCCATCTAACTCTATTTGTGGAATAGAAGAAGTATAGTATCTACTCAGCTTTAAATCTTTAAAATCTTTTTGAGGTTTAACCTCACATTTCTTTATGGAGCAAATCTAATTTCAACATCTTCAACTTAATATTCGGTAACTTCTTCTAATTGTCAATCAACTTGTTTAACAAGTTTGACTACTTTTTCTAAAGTCCATTTTTTAGGTAATTTAACTTGATCCCATGTTATAGTTGTAGGAACCATAACATATATTTTACATCTATTAGTTAGAAATAGAGTGGTAGTTCCTTTATAAGCATATTTTTGAAGGTATTTCTTTTATACTAGTAACTATGGTGTTCATAACCTTATAATGGATTCTATATATATAAGAACCAAATTTTTAAAGTAGACAATATATCAAATCCATCTATTTTAATATCCAAACACAAAGCATGCATTAAATTAGGATTTGATAATGATAGCATAAAATTAGGAAAATATGAGAATCATATTGGTCCTTTAGTTAAACTTAATTCAATTACTCATAATAAAGAGTCATGATAACGGTTATGTCTCTTATCCCAAACACAAATTGTAGTTGAGTTATTTAAACCCAATCTAACAACTGGTTTTAAAGCTACCTAAACCATCCTAATATGGATAAATTTATACTTTTGCTAAAGAGAGCTAATAAGCTCATGATAACAAGAAAAATTCATTAGAACCCTAAGCTATGAGTAAAGCTTCTTCAACAATTCTAATAATATAATCACATTTTGAGAAGAAACTTTCCTATTTATAAACATGGGAAGGAGAGGAAGGAGGCAAAGTCTAATTTTGTAAATAATTATTATTTAAATTTTTACTTACAATAATTTCTTTATTTTAAGTACTTAAACTACTATTACCATTACAACAAAAATGTCATCATGGTGTTTGGTGATCAACTAACTTATGATATCACCATCAACAAATTTTCACCTAATGTTCTAAATGCCAACCCCAACTACACAAGCAAATGATGGCAATGTGATTTAGGTTTCAATCATAAGTTTAAATTAGTCACCCAATAACCTTAAGGGTTTGGTACCATTCCTTTCATGCAAGTAAACAAAGAAGCAATAAATAGATCTTTGACAACAAACAAGCAAGAATACTAAGTCAATTGTTAATAAAACTAAATCACAAAAAGTCAAAAGAACTTATAGAAATAAGAGCTTTATTCACAAGACATTCCAAGAGAGGCGAGAAGAAGAAGGTTTTGCCTCCTTCTTTGGACTCCTAGTCCAATTTATAAGGGATTTTACCTAGCTTCAAAAGAAAGAGCCTTGTTAGCTAGAAATGAAGAGAAGGTCCCTTTATTCAAGATTTTAAACCTTGAATATGAATAAGAAAAGCTAATTGAGATCAATCAAAGCTTTGTTTGATGGAATTTAATGGTTTAGAGAACCAAGGATATGCAAAAGAGCTTGTTGTAAAGAATATAATGTTTCTTGTTGACATAAATGTTACTTACAAGATCATTTTGTGTGAATGAGTACTTGCAATAAAAGAAGAAACCTTGTCATCAAAAAAAGAAGAGGTGATCATATTGTTCAACAATTAAACCATTCAATATTCATAAGGAAAGCTAATAAAGATCAATGACTCACTTACTTAATGGAATTTAATAGGTTTAGAGTAATAAAGGTGTGAAAACATGCTTGTTCCAATGAATATAATATTTTGTGTAGACACAAAAGTTAATTTCACCATCATTTGTGTAAATGAGTCCTTGCAACAAAGGAGCCTTGTTGGCTAGAAATGAAGAGACAATCGCATTATTCTTGAATTTAGACATTCAATATGTGTAAAAAAAGAACTAACCAAGACCATTGAAACCTTTTTTTTTTTTATGAAATTTAATGAATTTAGAATATTGAAGAAGTAGAAATGAGCTTCATGTAGGGAATACAATTTTTGCTGTTGTCAAAAAAGTTAATCATGGGATCATTTTGTGTGAATAAGTCCTTGTAATGAAAAGAGAAGCCTTGTTAAGAAAAAAATGAGGAGGCAATCTCATTGTTTGAGAACTAAACTATTTAATACTTGTAAGGAAAGCAAATCATGATCAATGACTCATTTGCTTGCTGTAATTCAACGGATCTAGTGTACCAAAGGTATATAGACATACTTGTTTCAATGAATAGAATATTTTAAGTAGATACAAAAGTTATTTCCACCAGCAATTTGTGTGAACAAGTCCTTACAACAAAGGAAGGATTCTTGCTAGTTAGAAATGAAGAGACAATCACAATATTCAAGAATTAAAATAATCTTACATATAGGAAAAGCTAATCAAAACCAATGAAACTTCTTTTTTGATGGAATTCAATAGATTTAGAGTAACAAAGATGTACAAATGAGTTTCTTGCAATGAATACAATGGTTGTCGTTGGCACAAAAGTTAGTTACAATTGCAATGAAAAGAGAAACCTTATTATCAAAAAATGAAGAGATGGTCTCACTATTTGGGAATTAAACCATTTGATACCTATAAGGAATGTTAATCAAGATCAAGGACTCACTTAATTTATGGAATTCATTCGGCATAGAGTACCAAGAGTGTCCAAACGTGCATGTTCCAATGAATATAATGTTTTGTGAAGGCAAAATGGTTAATTTCACCATCCTTTTGTGTAAATATTTCCTTGAAATGAAAGATGGAGCCTTGATAGCTAAAAATGAAGAGAATGTCTCATTATTCAAGAATTGAAACATAGTTGTAAGAAAAGCTAATGAAGATCAATCTAGCCTTTGTTTGAAGGATTTCAATGGGTTTAAAGCACCAAAGTTGTATAAATGTGTTTGTTGCTATGAATATAATGAATATAAATGTCATTGTTATCAAAAAAATGAAGAGACAACCACACCTTTTGCTAATGGAATTCAATGGATTTAGAGTACCAAAGATGTACAAATAAGCTTGTTGCAATAAATATCATTTGTTGTTGACATAAAAAGTTAATTATGAGATCATTTTGTGTGAATGAGTTATTGTAAGGAAAAGACAAGTCTTGCTAAAATGATATTACAATCTCATTGTTCAACAATTAAACCATTTAATACCTACAAGGAAAGCTAATAAAGATCAATGATTCATTTTTCTGATGGAATTTAATGGATTTAAAGAACCAAAGGTGTAGAAATGTGCTTGATCCAATGAATAGAATGTTTTCTATAAACTTAAATATTAATTTAACCATTTTTTTGTGTGAATGAGTCCTTACAATGTTGGAAGGAGCGTCATTAGCTAGAAATGAAAAGAAGGTCTCATTATTCAAGAATTAAAACATTCAAGAAGTATACAAAAAGCAAATAAAGATAAATCGAAGCATTATTTGATGAAATTCAATGGATTAAGAGTAGCAAAGATTTAGAAATGAGTTTCTTGCAATGTATACAATGGTTGTTGTTGACACAAAAGTTAGTTATAAGATTATTTTGTGTTGATGAGTCTTTACAATGAAAAGAGAAACCTTGTTATCAAAAAATGAAGAGGTGGTCTCATTGTTCAAGAATTAAACTATTTAATACCTATAACAAAAGCTAATTAAGATCAATGACATATTTAATTGATGGAATTCAATAGGTTTAGAGTATCAAATGTGTCCAAACATGTTTGTTCTAAGGAATATAATGTTTTATAAAGACAAAATGGTTAATTTCACCATCATTTTGTGTAAATAAGTCCTTGCAATGAAGGAACCTCATTAGGTAAAATTGAAGAGATCTCAATATTCAACGATTGAAACATTAAATAGTTATAAGTAGAACTAATGAAGATTTATCTAACCTTTGAAGGATTTCAACAGTTTAGAGTGTCAAAATTGTATGTACATGATTTTTGCAATGAATATAACAAATATAGACATCTTTGTTATCAAAAAATGAAGAGATGATCACATTGTTCAAGAATTATATTATTCATTACTTGTAAGGAAAGGTAATCAAGATTAATGATTGATTTACTTGATGGAATTGAATGGGTTTAAGTACCAAAGATGTACCAATGATCTTATTGCTGTGAGTATCATGTTTACTCTAGTTTCAAAAGTTAATTATGAGATCATTTTGTGTGAAGGACTCTTTGCAATGAAAAAGGAAGCCTTGTTGTCAAAAATGAAGAGATAATCTCATTAATGGGGAATAAACCATTCAATACCTATAATGAAATCAAATTAAGATCAATAACTCATTTACATGATGGAATTCAATGGATTGACAGTAACAATGATGTATAAACAAGTTTGTTTCAATGAATATAAATTTTTTTGATGTTGATACATAAGTTAATTAAAGGATCATATTACATGAAGGAGTCCTTGCAATTAAAAGAAAAGTCTTATTGTCAAAAAAATGACTAGATAGTTTTCATTATTTAGGAAATGAAACACTTAATACATTTAAGAAAACATAATGTAGACCAATCACACTTTTTTTTATGGAATTCAATGGAATTAGAGTGTTAGGGATGTACAAATGAGCTTGTTGTAATGAATATAATAATTACTATTGACAGAAAAGTTAATTACGAGATTATTTTGCATGAATGAGTCATTGTAATGAAAAGAAATGTCTTGTTATAAAAAAAAATGAGATAGTCTCATTATTCAGGAATTGAAACACTAAATACTTATGAGATAAGGTAATCTAGACTATTCATACCTTTTTCTGATGGAATTCAAAGGATTGTTGCAATGAATATAATGTTTGCTGTTGACACAAAAGTTAATGACAAGATTAATAGGTTTAGAGTACCAAATGTGTCCAAACTTGTTTGTACCAATGAATATAATGTTTTGTGAAGGCAAAAAGGTTAATTTCACCATCATTTTGTATAAATAAGTCCTTACAACAAATGAAGGAGCTTTGTTAGCTAAAAATGAAGTGATGTCTCATTATTCAAAAATTCAAACATTAAATAGCTATAAAAAAAAACGCTAATGAAGATCAATCTAACCCTTATTTAAGGGATTTCAATGGGTTTAGAGTACCAAAGTTTTATAAATGTGCTTTGTTGCAATGAATATAAACATCCTTATTATCATAAAATGAAGAGATATTCACATTGTTTAGGAATTATACCATTTAATACCTATAAGGAAAGTTAATCAAGATCAATGACCCATTTACTTGATAGAATTTAATGGGTTAAGAGTACCAAACATGTACCAATGATCTTATTGTTATGAGTATAATGTTTGCTCTTGGCATAAAATTTAATTACAATAACATTTTGTGCAAATGACTCTTTATAATGAAAAATGAAGCCTTGTTATCAAAAAATGAAGAGGTAATCTCATTGTTGGAGAATTAAACCATTCAATGCTTACAAGGAATGCTAATCAAGATCAATGACTCATTTCCTTCATGTAATTCAATGGGTTTAAAGTACAATGTTGTACCAATGATCTGATTGTAATGAGTATAATGTTTGCTTTTGGCATAAACGTCAATTATGAGATCATTTTGTGTGAATGACTCTTTACAATGAAATGAAGAACCTTGTTATTAAAAAAATGAAGAGAGTGTCATTTTTTGGGAGATAAACTATTCAATGCCTATAAGGAAAGCTAATCAAGATCAATGACTTATTATCTTGATGGAATTCAATGGATTCAGAGTACTAAAGGAGTATTAACATTCTTGTTCCATTGAATAGGATGTTTTGTGTTACACAAAATTTAATTTCACTATCATTTTGTGTAAATAAGTCCATGCATTGAAGAAAAGAGCCTTGATAGCTAGAAATGAAGTGACAATCTCATTATTCTAGAATTGAAAACTTAAATTGCTATTAAAATGCTAATTAAGATTAATTTAACCCTTGTATGTGGGAATTCAATTAGTTTAGAGTACCAAAGTTGTATAGACGTGCTTGTTGCAATGAATATAATGATTATAGACATCCTTATAAGCAAAAAATGAAGAGACAATCACCTTGTTCAGAAATTAAACCATTCAATAATTGTAAGGAAAGTTAATCAAGATTAATGACTCATTTATTTGATGGAATTCAATGGATTTAGAGTACTAAAGATGTACAAATGAGTTTGTTGCAATGAATATAATATTTTTCATTGACACAAAAGGTAATTACAAGGGAATGAGCCTTGTTAGTTAGAAATGAAGAGGTAGTCTCATTATTTGGTAATTGAATCACCCAATATGTATAAGGAAATATAATCCAAATGAATCACACCCCATTTTTTATGGAATTCAATGGATTTGGAGTACCAAGTTGTACAAATGAGCTTGTTGCAAAGAAAGGAGATTATTTTGTGTGAATAAGTCCTAGCAATGAAAGGAGAAGACTTGTTATCAACAAATGAAAAGGAGCTCTCATTATTTGAGAATTAAACCATTTAACACTTGTAAGGAGAACTAATCAAGATCTATGAGTTATTGACTTGATGGAATGAATACAATGTTTTGTGAAGACACAAAATGATGTGAATCCTAACAAATGTGGCTTAAAACCCAACACACTTGAGAAATTGAATAAGAACCTAAGAAAGCTAAATCATATTTAAATCATGCAAGACTTAGACTCAATGTTCAAGGAACATGAACCTAGGTTATAAGGAAGAATATAGATGCCACACTCTAGCAAAGAAGCAATTTAGGAGTGATAAGTTAAGTTGAACATTGCAAGAAGAGTTAGTTATTGATAAGTTCTTTCGCTTTTCAAATAAATCAAAGGAGAAAACATTCACTAATTTTATTCTCTCTTTAACAACAAAATCAAGCTTATTTATAGGTTGAATTAATAACCTCAAAAAACCAAAAAAATAAAGTTAGTTATATATGAATAGATGATCTCCTTATTCTAGAATTAAAACACTTAATACATATAATAATAGCTAATTTAGATCAATGACACATTTATTTGAAGCAATTCAATGGATTTAGAATACCAAAAATGTAGAAAAGAGCTTCATACAATGAATACAATGCTTATTGTTGACCATAAGTTAATTTTGAGATCATTTTGTGTGAATGAGACCTTGCAACAAAAAGGGAAGCCATGTTGTCAAAAAATGAAAAGGTGTTCTCATTATTTGAGAATTAAACCATTCAATGTTTGTAAAGAAAGCTAATCAAGATCAATGACTCATATACATGATAGAATTCAATGGGTTTAAAGTATTAATGGTGTGCAAACATGCTTGTTCCCAATAATATAATGTTTTTTTGTTGATATAAAAGTTAATGTCACCATTATTTTGTGTGAATGAGTCCTTGCAACAAAAGATCATTATAGTCACAAATGAAGAGATTGTCTCATTATTTAGTAATTGAAACACACTTTATGTATAAAAAAAATGGTAATATAGACCAATCACACTTTTTTCTTGATGGACATGAATGGATTTAGGCACCAAAAATAAAGAAATGAGCCTGTTACAAAGAATATAATGTTTGTTATTGACCCAAAAGCTAATGAGACTTGATAACAAAAAGGGAAGTCTTGTTATCAAAAAAAGAAGGGATATCCTCATTGTTCAAGAATTAAATCATTCAATACTTATAAGAACAGCTTATACAGATCAGTGACTCATTTACTTGATGGAATTCAATGGTTCAAAGCACCAAACACTCAATACATATGAGAAAAGCTAATCAAGACCAATCAAGTTTTTTTTTTTTTTTTACTGAAATTCAATTTATTTAGAACACTAATGTTGTACAAATGAGCTTATTGCATTGAATATAATGATTGTTGTAGACACAAAAGTTAATTATGTGATCATTTAGCAAGGAATGAGTCCTTGTCCTTGTAATTAAAAGAGAAGCATTGTTATCAAAGAATGAAGGAGCAATGACATTATTCGAGAATAAAACAATTCTATACCTATAAGCAAAGCTAATCAAGATTAATGACTCATTTGCTTGATGGAATTCAATGCATTCAAAGCACTAAGGTCACTCAAATGTGCTTGTTTTAATTAATATTATGTTTCATGTTGACATAAAAGTTAATTTCATTATGATTTTGTGTAAAGGAGTCCTTGCAATGAAGGAAGAAACCTTGTTAGTTAGAAAAGAAGAGACAGTCTCATCATTTAGCAATTAAAACACTTAATTAGCATAATAAAAGTTAATCTAGACAAATCACACCTATTTTTGATGAAATTCAATGGATTTAGTGCACCAAAAATGTACAAATGAGCTTGTTGCAATGAATATAATGTGTGTTGATGGCACAAAAGTTAATTATGAGATCATTTTGTGGTAATGAGCCCTTGTAACAAAAAGAGAAGTTTTGATATCAAAAAAGGAAGTGGACTCCTTATTTGAGAATTAAATCATTCAATACCTATAAGGAAAGCTAATTAAGAGTAATGACTTATTTACTTGATGGAATTCAATGGGTTTAGAGTACAAAAGGTATGAAAATGTGCTTGGTCCAATGAATATAATGTTTTGTGTAGACACAAAAATTAATTTCACCACCATTTTGTGTAAATGAGTCCTTGTAATGAAGTGGGGAGCCCAATTAATTAGAAATGAAGAGATAGTGTCATTATTCTAGAATTGAAACACTCAATGCATATGAGAAAAGATAATTTAGACCAATCACACCTTTGTTTTTTTTTTTCATTTTTGATAGAATTCAACAGATTTAGAGTACCAAAGATGTACAAATGAGCTTGTTCTTATAATTCAAGCTTGAAGGGTAATAAAGCATATCTTAATGTAGGCCAATGCTTTATTAATTTGACTGGAGTACTCAATAGGCTAGCGTTACAATAAAATTCACTCCTAAAAATAGGTTTTTTTTTTTTTTAAAAAATACATGTCTACAATAAAATAAGAGTGTTTTATATTTTAAGAGTTTATCATTGTCTTTATTTTTAGGGATTTTAAGTTTGTTAATTTAGCCTATAATAAGATTGATTTCATTATTTAAAAGTGCAAAACATTAGTAAAAATAAAATAGAGAATTTTCTTCCTTAGTTTTTTCAAGAACTAACCCTTCTTATGGCATTTAACATGGCTTATCAATCCATTCATTATTAAACTATGACATCCATATGCTTCTATATACCTTAGGTTCATGTTTGTTGTACTTTAGGTCAAGGTTTTTCATAATTGGAATATGACATCCATGAAGGAACTTATTCATAGAGGGTTTTTAAGGGTCCAATAAGCTTTCATGAAGGGCCCATGACATGTTTAAGAGCTAAAAGGATGAAAGAGGCACTCAGCAAGCTAATTAAAGAAATTTGGGCCAAGGCTTTATTAATTTTATTGGAGTATGTAATGGGTCAAGGTTACAATCAAAATAAGAGTGTTCTTGTATTTTAGGAGTTTGTCATTGTCTTTATTTTTAGGAATTTTATGATTGTTAATTCAACTTGTAAATATGGTTGATTTCATTATTAAAAAAAGTAAAACATTAGTAAAAATAGAAGTGAGATTTTCTTATTTAGCTCTTTAAAGAACTAAATAACTTATCAATAACTAACTTTTCTTGTAACATTCAACCCTACTTATAACCCTTAAATCCCTTCTTTGTTGGAGGCCACTATCCATATCCTTCTTTGTAACTCATGTTGTGTTCCTTGAATATTAGATCTAAGACTTGCATAATTGAAACCTGATTTAACATTCTTGGGTTCTTGTTTGATTCCTTGTGTGTGTTGGATCCCTAAACCACATCTTTTGGGATTCACATTATGGTGTCATTATTCAAGAGCTGAAACACTCAATACATTAAGAAAAAGTAATCTGGACTAGTCAATTTTTTTTTTTGATGGAATTTAATGGATATGGGTGCCAAATATGGACAAATTAGCATCTTGCAAATAATATAATCTTTGTTGTTAACACAAAAGTTAATTACAAGATCATTTTATTGGAATAAGTCCTTGCAATGAAATGATAAGCATTGTTTATAAAAAAAAAATGAAGAGGCAATCTCATTGTTCAGGAATTAAACTATTTAATACATGTAAGCAAAGCTAATTAAGATAAATGACTCATTTCGCTAATGGAATTCAATAGGTTTAGAGTACCAAAAGTGTATTAATATGCTTATTTCAATGAATACAATGTTTTGTATAGATACAAAAGTTATTTCACCATTATTTTGTGTAAATGAGCCCTTGCGACAAAGGAAGGAGCCTTGTTAGTTAGAAATAAAGAGACAATTGCGTTATTCAACAATTAAAACACTCAATATGTATAAGAAAAGGTAATCTAAACCAATCACACCTTAAATAAGTCCATTTACAATTAAAACACTCAAAGGTGTACAAAAGTGCTTGTTCCAATGAATAGAATGCTTTGTATAGACACAAAAGTTAGTTTCATATTATTTTGTGTAAATGAGTCCCTATAATGAGGGAAGGAGACTTGTTAGTTAGAAATGAAGAGATGGTCTCCTTATTTAGGAATTGAACCAATTAATATGTATAAGAAAAGGTAATATAAACCAATCATACCCTTTTTGATGGAATTCAATGGATTTAGAAAATCAAAGGTGTAGAAATGAGCTTGTTGCAATGAATATAATGTTTGATGTTGACACAAAATTTAATTACAAGGTCATTTTGTGTGAATGAGTCCTTTCAACAAAATTAGAAGTCTTGTTATCAAAAAATGAAGAGATGATCTCATTATTTAGGAATTAAACTATCCAATACCTATAAAGAAAGCTTATAAGGATTAATGCCTCATTTACTTGATGGAATTCAATAGATCTAGACTACAAAAGATGTACAAACGTGCTAATTCCATTGAATATACTCCTTTGTGTAGACACAAATTTTAATTTCATTGTCATTCTATGTAAATGAGTCTTATCAATGAAGGAAGAGCCTTGTTTGATAGAAATGAAGAGATGTTATCATTATTCAAGAGTCAAAACACTTAATACATATAGGTAAAGGTAATATAGACCAATTACACCTTTTTTTGATGAAATTCAATGGATTTTGAGTACCCCAAATGTATGTACGATCTTGTTGTAATAAATATAAGATTTGTTGTTGATAAAAAGTTAATTACAAAATCATTTTTGTGTGGATTAGTCCTTTTAATGAAATGAGAAGTCTTGTTATCAAAAAATGAAGATTTGGTTTCATTGTTCATGAGTTAAGCCATTCAAAACTTATATTGAAAGCTAACAATGATCAATGACTCATTTACATGACATAATTTGACGGATTTAAACTACCAAAGGAGTACAAACATGCTTGTTCTAATGAATATGATATTTTGTGTAGACACTTAAGTTAATTTCATCGTCATTTTTGTAAATGAGTCCATGCAATGAAAAAAGAAGTCTTGTTATCAAAAAGTGAAGAGACAGTGATATTGTTTGGGAATTAAAGCATTTAATACTTACAAGGAAAGCAAGTCAAGATCGATGACTCATTTACTTGATGGAGTTCAATAAATTTATAGTATAAAATAGTACAAACAAGATTGTTGCAATGAATATAATGTTTGCTATTAACAAAAAATTTAATTACAATATTATTTTGTGTGAATGAGTCCTTGCAATTAAAAGAGAAGTCTTGTTACCCAATAATGAAGAGACCATCTCGTTCAATACTTATAAAGCAAGCAAATCAAGATCAATGAGTCATTTGCTTGATGGAATTTAATCAATTTAGAGTACCATTTAGGAATGGAGACACTGAATATAGGTAATCTAGACCAATCACATATGTTTTGGATGAAATTTAATGGATTTAAAATAACAAAAATGTTAAGATGAGCTTCTTGCAATGAATACAATGTTTGCTGTTGTGACAAAAGTTAATTTTGAGATCATTTTGTGTGAATTGGTCCTTGCAATGGAAAGAGAAGTCTTGTTGTCAAAAAATGAAGAGATGGCACCATTGTTTAGAAATTAAACCATTTGATGCCTATGAAGAAAGCTAATAAAAAGCAATGACTCATTCACTTCATGGAATTCAATAGATTTATAGTACCAAAGATGTACAAATGTTTCAATGAATATAATGTTTGCTATTGATAGAAAAGTTAATTATGAGATTTTTTTTTTCTGAATTAGTCCTTCAATCGAAAAGAGAAGACTTATTATCAAAAAATGAAAAAAAGGATCTCATTGTTTAGAAATTAAATCATTTAATACTTGTTAGGGAAGCAAATCAAGATCATTGAGTCATTTGCTTAAAGGAATTAAATGTGCTTAGAGTATCAAAGTTATACAAACAAGCACATTAGTTTGCAATGAAGGATGGACTTCACTATGTATAAGAAAAGGTAATCTAAACCAATCATAACTATTTTTGATAAACTTTGATGGATTCAGAGTACTAAAGATGTAGAAACAAGCTTCTTACAATGAATACAATGTTTTGTATTTGCACAAAAGTTAATTTCAAGATCATTTTGTGTGAATGAGTCCTTGGAACAAAAAGAGAAGTCTTGTTAACAAAAAGTGAAGAGGCAATTACATTGTTCAAGAATTAAACCATTCAATACCTATAAAGGTATTGCTATTTCTTTTAATAGAAATCACCACTCAAAAATGCCTTCTTAAAATCCATTTGAAAATTGCTAACAATTGTTCTTTGGAAACCATAGCTGTAATGGATATTGGTGTAAATCTAAATTGTATATAAGAATGCCTTATACCTACCAAGTATTTTGAAAAATTGTTGGAAAGCCTAATGTTTGATGACAATCACAAGCTGTAAGTCAACTATAAGATGTCTAGTGTCCAAGTTTGCCATCGAGGTATCAACATCCAAGCATCCTTTGTTCTTATCAAAACCTAAAGCAAAAGGTAACCCTTGGAAATTTCTTTCTCAATTTGATTAAGTCTTTCCAAGTTTCTAATCAAGGAATACACATCACTATCCTTGATCATGGAATAATTGTTTCTTTGAATGCTCAAAGGATCCTTAGATGGTGTGAACCCAAACGATAAGGCTTAGGGACCCAACATGCATAAGGAATCAAAGAAGAACCTGAAAAGGCTAAATTAAATTTCAATCATGCAAGTCTTAGACCTAATGTTCAAAGAAACATGAACCAAAGGTATGGAAGAAGGACATGGATGCCACACTCCAGAAAATAATGAATTTGGGATTGATAAGTTGGGTTAAATGCCACAAAAAGAGTTCATTCTTAATAAGTTCTTTAGTTCTTAAAATAATTGAAGGAGAATTCTCACTTTTATTTTACCAAATGTTTTACCTTCTTTAACAATAAAATCAAACCAATTTATAGGAAGACTTAACGATCATAGAGAAACCTTAGGGATAAGGACAGGCATACTAAATAGGTTGACAACAAATCTACTCCTTTTTTAAGGAGTTGTAGAAACCATACTCCTATTTTTTATGAGTTATTGTAGACACTCTTATGATTACTTAACATAGGCCTGTTTAGTATACTAATAAAATTAATAAATCCTTGGCCCACATTAAGATATGGTTTGCCACCATTTTGGCTTGAATTAGCTTTTTTGGCCAAAGAAGATAATTCGAGCTTGAAGGACAATAAATCATATCTTAATGTGGGCTAAGGCTTTATTAATTTGATTGGAGAATTTAATGGGCCAAGGGTACAATAAAATCCAATCCTAACTAAGAATTTGTTATAAAATAGGAGTTTATAATAAAATAGGAGTATTCTTATATTTTAGAAGTTTATCACTGTCTTTATTTTTAGGGTTTTTAAGGTTGTTAAATTAGCTTATAAATAGGCTCGATTTCATTGTTAAAAAAGGCGAAACATTACTAAAAATAAGAGAGAGAATTTTTTCCTTGAGTTCTTTGAAGAACAAAATAACTTATTTTAGTACAAATAAGCTTAACCCCTCTTTGCCTAGTGTTGTTGTTTTACAAGAATTTGGAGATGTTTTTCCTAAAGTATGGAATGGTTTGCCACCTTTTAAGGGGAATAGAACATCATATTGAATTCAACCCTGGTGCAACAATTCTAAAGGATTCAACATTGCAAAACCAGCAATCTTGTTAGTGCAAAATGAAGAGGGGGTCTCCTTATTCAAGAATTAAATCTTTCAATACCTATAATCAAAATCTAATCAAGATTAATGACTCCCTTATTTGATGGAATTAAATGCATTGAAAGTATTAATAGCATGCAAACATGCTTATAGCAATGAATATAATGTTTGGTGTGGACACAAAAGTTGATTTTAAGATCATTTTGAGTGAAGGAGTCCTTGCAACAAAAGGAGGACCCTTGTTAACAAGAAATGAGGAGATTGTCTTGAAATTCAATAATAAAATATTTCAATACTTGTAAGAAAATCTAAATCAAGATTATTAACTCCTTTGTTTGATGGAATTTAATGAATTTAAAGTACTAAAGGTGTACAAATGTGCTTGTTACAATTCATATAATAGTTAATGTTGACATGGAAGTTAAATTCAAGATCATTTTGTATGTATAAATCCTTACAACAAAAGAAAGGACCTTATTGGCAAGAAATTAAGAGATGAACTCATTAATGAGGGATTTAACCAATCTATAGTTAGAAGTAATGCTGACCATGATCAATCACCCTTTTGTTTGATGTAGTTCAATGGATTTAAAGTATAGATGTGCTTGTTGCAATGAATATAATGTTTGGTGTAAATATAATAGTTAATTTTAAGATTATTTATGTGAATGAGTCCTTGTAACGAAATGGAAAGTTGTGTTAGACAGAAATGATAAGTTGATCTCATTATTAAATAATTGAACCACTCAATACTTACAAGAAAAGCTTATCAAGATCAATGACTCCTTTGTTTGATGGAATTCAATGGATTTAGAGTACCAAGGGCTTATAGAGATGTTTATTGCAATGAATTCAATGTTTGGTGTTGACAAAAAATTAATTTCCATGTCATTTTTTGTGAATGAGTCCTTGCTAGGAATGGAAGAGCCTAATTAGCAGGAAATGAGTAACTCAATATGAGTAAGAAAAGAAAATCAAAATAAAAAATAAAAAACTTGTTACAATGAACATAATGTTAGTGTGGACACAAAAGTTAATTTCAAGTTCATTTTGTGAGAATGGCTTCTTACAATGGAATGAGAAGCAATTTCAGCAACACATGAAGTGATATTCCCACCATTAATGTGATGAACCATTCCATCCATGTGAGAAAACCTAATCATGATCAATTACAACTATATTTGATGGACTTTAATTGATTCATACTACCAAAATTGTATTGATGTGCTTGGTGTAAGGAATTTAATGTTTGGTGTATATACAAAAATTCTTTTTGTAATGATTTTGTGTGAATAACTCCTTAGAATGAAAGAGGTTGCCTTCTTAGCAAGAAATGAAGTGATATTCTAATCTTTCATGCAATGAACCATTCCAACCACTTATAAAAGTCTAATCAAGATTAAGGACCTCTATGTTTGCTGTATTTCAATTGATTTATTTAGACTACTAAAATTGTACTTTTGACCTAAGCAAGGAATCTTATGTTTGGTATCAATGCAAAAATTAAGTTCATGATCTTTTTGTCTAAAAGAGTCTTTGCAATGAAATGAGAAGCCATATTAGCATGAAATGAAGTAGGGTCTTACCCTTTAGGAATTGAATTATCCTTTAGGAATTCAACCATTCAATTCCTAGAAGAATAGCTTTTGAAGATCAATGACTCATGATCATTTTTTCAAAATGAGTCCTTTCAATCAAAGAGGAAGCCATATTAACATGAAATGAAGTATAGGTCATACCCTTCAAGATTGAACAATTCAATCCTTGGAAGAATAGCTAATCATGATCAATGAGTCCTTTGTTTGATAGACTTGAATGGATAGATTTCCAAAGGTGTATTCACAACAAAGAATCTATTGTTACTTGGTGGAACTCAATTGGTATCGAGTAGTAAAGGTGTGCACATGTGCTTGATTGAATTAATATAATATTTTAAGTAGGCATAAATGTGCTTATACTTATTGGGTGTTTCAATTCCTAAGTAATGAGACCATCACTTCATTTTTAACTGACAAAGCTCCTTCTTTCATTGTAAACACTAATTTACACAAAATATGTATAAGAAATGGTAAGACAGACAAATCACACCATTTTTTGATGGAATTTAATGGATTTAAAATACCAAAAATGTACAAACGAGTTTGTTGCAATGAATATAGTATTTGTTGTTTAACCAAAAATTAATTACAAGATCATTTTACATGAATGAGTCCATGGAATGATGGAAGGGGCCTTCTTAGCTAGAAATGAAAAGATGGTCTCATTTAGAAAATGAAACTCTCAATAAAAATTTCAAAAGGCAATCTAGGCCAATCACACCTTTTTATGATGAAATTTAATGGATTTAGAGTACCAAACATGCATAAATGAGCTTATTACAAAGAATATAATGTTTTGTGTAGCCAAAAATGTTAATTTTACCATCATGTAAATTTGTACTTCCAATGAAAATTGGAGCCTTGCCATGAAAATTTGAAGAGACTATCTTGTTCTTCAGGAATTAAACCATTCAATACCTATAAGGAAAGCTAATTAAGATTAGTAATTTAATTTACTTGTTGGAATTCAATGGGTATAGAGTACCAAAGTTGTTCAAACAAACTTATTAGACACAAATGTGCTTATACATATTAAGTGTTCCAATTCTTGAATAATGAGATTAACTCTTCATGGCAAATTAACAAAGCTCCTACTTTCATTGCATGCACTTATTTACACAAAATATTTAAAAGAAATAGTAATCTTGGCCAGCCACACCAATTTTTTGATGGAATTCAATGGATTTAGGGTACCCAAAGATGTATAAATAACCTTGTTGTGATGAATAAAATGTTTTGTGTGGACAAAAATGGTAATTTCACCATCCTTTTGTGTAACTTTGTCCTTCTAGTGAAATGTGACATCTTGTCATGAAAAATTGAAGAGATAGTCTCATTGTTCAAGTATTAGGCCCTTCAATACCTATAAGGAAAACTAATAAAGATTAATGACTCATTTTACTTGATGGAATTCAATGGGTACATAGTACCAAAGGTGTACTATCGTGCTTGCTCCAATGAATATAATGTTTTGAGTGAACACAAACATGCTTATATTAATTAAATGTTTCAATTCCTAAATAATGAAATTATCTCTTCATTTCTAGCTAAAAAAGCACCTTCCTTTATTGCAAGTACTTATTTACACAAAATATGTATAAGAAATGGTATTTTAGATTGATCGCACCATTTTTTAATAAAATTTAATGGATTTAATGTACTAAAGATGTACAAATGAGCCTGTTGCAAGGAATATAATGTTTTTCATTGATAAAAAAGTTAATTACCAGATCAATTTGTGTGAATCAGTCTTTGCAATGAAGGAAGGAGGCCCATAAGCCAAAACTTAAGAGATGGTCTCATTTAGAAAATGAAACTCTTAATATGTACTTGAAAAGGTAATCTAAACCAATCACATCTTTTTTTTTTTTTTATGAAATACAATGGATTTGGAGTACCAAAGAGGTATAATTGAGCTTGTTGTAATGAATATAATGTTTTATGTGGACACAAATGTTAATTTCACTATCATTTTATGTGAATTTTTCCTTCTAATGAAAAGTGAAGTCTTGTCATGAAAAATTAAAGAGACAGTCTCATTGTTTAGAAATTAAACCATTCAATCCCTATAAGGAAAACTAATAAAAATCAATGAATCATTTTAGTTGATGGAATTCAATGGGGACATAATACCCAAGGTGTGTAATTGTGCTTGTTCCAATGAATATAATGTTTAATGAAGATACATATATGCTTATATATATTGAGTGTTTCAATTCCTAATTTCAAATTAACAAAGCTCCTTCTTTTGTTTCAAGCACTCATTTACACAAAATATGTAAAACAAATGTCAATATAGGCCAATCACACCATTTTTTAATGAAATTCAATGGATTTTTATTTCCAAAGATGTACAAATGAGCTTATTGTAATGAATATAATATTTTATGTTGACATAAATGTTAATTTCACCATCAACTTCTGTAAATTTGTCATTCTAATAAAAAGTTAGGTCTTATCATGTAAAATTGAAGAGATAGTCTCATTGTTTGGGAATCAAACCACTTAATACCTTAAAGCCAAACTAATAAAAAACAAACACTCATTTTACTTGGTAGAATTCAATGGGTGTAGAGTACCAAAGTTTTCCAAGTGTCCTTGTTCCAACGATTGTAATATTTTGTGTAAACACAAATGTGCTTTTAGGTATTGAGTGTTTTAATTCCCATATAATGAGATTATCTCTTAATTTCAAACTAACAAAGCTCCTTCTTTCATTACAAGCACTTATTTACGCAAAATATGGATAAAAAATGGTAATCTAGACTAATCACACCATTTTTAATAGAATTCATTGGATTTAGTGCACCGAGGATGTATAAATGAGTCTATTGCAATGAATATAATGTATGTTGTTGACACCAAATGTAATTAAGAGATCTTTTTGTATGAATAAGTCCTTACAACAATGAAAGGGTCCTTGTTAGCTAGAAATAAAGAAATAGCCTCATTGAGGAAATGGAACACTAAATATGTATTTGAAAAGGTAATAAACACCAATGAAACCTTTTTTTTTTATAAAATTTAATGTATTTAAAGTACCTAAGAGGTACCAACAAGCTTCTTACTATGAATACAATGTTTTCTATAGACACTAATATTAATTTCACTATCATTTTGTGTAAATTTGTTCTTCCAATGAAAAGTAACGTCTTATGATGAAAAATTAAAGAAACAATCTCATTATTTAGGAATTAAACAATTTGATACCTATAAGGAAAGGTGATAAAGATCAATGACTCATTTCACTTGATGGAATTCAATAAGTATAGAGTACCAAAGGTATGCAAACATGCTTATTCCAATGAATATAATATTTTGGGTAGACACAAATGTGCTTATACATATTGAGTGTTTCAATTCCTAAATAATGAGACTGTCTCTTTATTTCTAACTAACAAAGCTTTGCAATTCATTGCAAGAACTCATCTACAAAGAATATGTATAAGAAATGGTAATCAAGATCAATCACCCCTTTAATTTTTTGGATGAAATTCATTGGATTTAGTGGACCAAAGAGGAAGAAATGAGCTTGTTGTAATGAATATAATGTTTTATGTAGACATAAAAGTTAATTTAACTATCTTTTTGTGTCAATTTGTTCTTCTAATGAAAAATGGAGTCTTGTCATGAAAAATTAAAGAGATAGTTTCATTGTTTAGGAATTAAACAATTCAATACCTATAAGGAAAGATAATAAAGACCAATGACTAATTTTACTTGATGGAATTCAATGGATACAAGGTATTAAAGTTGCACAAACCTACTTGTTCCAATAAATATAATGTTTTGTGTAGACCCAAATGTGCTTAGACATATCAATCATTTCAATTCCTAAATAATGAGCTTGTTTCTTCATTCCAAACTAATATGGCTTCTTCAATTGATGGAAGCACTCATTTTCACAAAATATGAATAAGAAATAATGATCTAGACCAATCACACCAATTTTTGAATAAATTCACCAAAGATGTACAAACAAGCTTAGTTCAATGAATATAATGTTTTATGTTGACACAAATGTTAATTTCATCATCATTTTGTGTAAATTTGTCCTTCCAATGATAAGAAAAGTCTTATTATGAAATATTAAAGAGGCAAATCTCATTGTTCAGGAATTAAACCATTCAATACTTGAAAGGAAAGCTAATAAAGATTAATGAATCATTTTACTTGATGAAATTCAATGGGTATAGAGTACCAAAGGTGTGCAAATGTGCTTGTTCCAATGATTATATTGTTTTGTGCACAAACATGCTTAGAGGCATTGTGCATTTCAATTCCTAAATAATGAGATTATCTCTTCATTATTAACTAACAAAGCTCCTTCTTTTAGTCATTTACACAAAATATGTATAGCAAATTATCATCTAGACCAATCACACCTTTTTTTTTTTTTTAAACATGAGAACTTGAAAATAGGATATGTTTAGAATTTTTGGGATTTAACAAGTTTTGATTTTTTGATTTCCAAAGGAAAAATAATATTATAAAAGGATGTAAAGACTCAATTTTGTTGATTTTTGGGATTTAGAAATTAGTAAGGATAATTATTGTAAATGTGAAATTAGTAACAAGAAATAGAGCAATTGGTTTTTGAAGTAAGCCCAATAATTTTACAAGTTAAACAACATCATTTTGTTTACATTTAGGAGACTCACTTGTAAATCATTTTGGTGTTGTTTTAAGGGAAGTATAAATACTTCCTTTAGTCTTTGACATAACTAACCCCTTCTCTTTCTTAGTCTTCTAACACAACCCTCTACATTTTCTCATTCTACACATTTTTTTTTGTTTTCTTTAATTCTTCTTAATTTGTGTGATTTCAACCTATTTTGTAAGGTTTTGGACTACCTTTTATTGATTTCAAAATTTTGAGATTTTTAAGGTTTCAATTGTGTTTTCTCAAAGGTGAGAAGCTTCATTTTCTGTTGTATTCTTTTTTTTTTTTTTTTTTGAGGTGGGAAGATATAGTGTGTGACTTTATATCTAAGGATGAAAAGCTTTTCTTTTTTATTTTGATTTATTTTGGGATTTTATTTTTTTGTCTCAAAAAGTTCTTAGGTGGATGTTGGCATAAACATGACTTTTTAGCTTTTAGGACTTTCCATTCATAGCTTTAACTCATGGATAGGTTCAGGAGAAACATCATAAATCCAATCTTTGTGGTTTTGAGGTTTCATAAATTTTTATTTTTAACAAGAGAAGATGAGGGGTAGTTGAGGTGTTGAGTCATAGAGAGAGACAAAGAGCAACATTAAACAAGATAGAAGGAGAATGATAAAAGAGTGAAAGAAGGGGGCACTAAAGAGAGAAAAGTGTTAGAGTGAGAGAGTAGGTGGAGCAAGAGAGAGGGACAAGCACCTGTGTTGGCATCTTGAAATGGAAGGGAAAGGTTGAAAACATCAAAATGAGGCTTTTCCAATGCATTATCTTTTAGGGGTAAGTGTTTTAATTTTTTACATAAAAATGGAAACTGATTTTGTACATGTAATGTGTTTTATGTTATTTAAGTGAAAAAAAAAAAAAAAGGTGAAACTAAAGTCCACAATGCATTTGATTGAACCCTAAATAAAGAAAAAATTGCACCCTTAATATGCACATAAAAAAAATACACAAAAAAGGTAAAATCAAAATAAGGCTATACTAATGTCTTTAAAGTTCAATAATAGAAGACCGGACTTGTATGTTTGATATTAGAGACTCAACTAATTAATAAAATTAAAGACACATAGTACATCTAGAATTTTCTTAAAGCATTTGGCATCTAAAGGAGGTTCTCTATAAAAAGGCTCTTGATCTTTAATCATACCGTTCACACACTCCTTTTGTTCTTTTTCTGTAGAGATGTCAACGTTTTTCTGGTCATATAACTCCATGTTCTACATTTGTGAAAGATAAAGTGAGGAATTTCTCATCCAAAGAAAATCCACAGCCCCTTGACCTTGAATGCAAGATACAAGCCAATCACCGACAGCTTCCCAAAAACATGCCTGTTACTTAAATGCTTCAATTTGAGAAATCTGCTTACCTTGTTCAAGGTTACAAACGAAATTTTATTCTTATAATTGTTACTTGAAATCACAAAACCATAATAAGTAACTCTTGGGATCATACATATCCCAAAAACCTGTAACAAAAATGATAAGTGTCCTTATATAACAATTAAAGGCTTTTAGGCAACCATAAGTTCCAATAGAAAAAAAAAAATAAAACAATCATTTTAATATTAAAAGAAAAAAAAATCCCAGATGTAGAATCTTGATATAGGAAGGGAACCAAAGAGATGCAAAGAATAAACATTTATTCTAGATCAAGCCTCTATAATCCTCGTCAAATTTAAAATCCTTTTTGTCTAAGATTAAGCTATAAGACGATCACCAAGATCAAATCATTTTCTTAAAGTCAAGTCTGTGTTGCCTTTAAGAATCATAGAGGAGGATTAATTAAAGGAATCATACAAAGATCAACGCCAACAAGCATAATTTAAATTTTTATTTATAATTTGCAAATAATAACCCTTGTGCCTAACAATTCAAAGGTGCAAAGATTGCAAGTTGGCATGCTTATTGCAACATAACTAGCTTTCAACTTTCCTTTTTTATTGAAGTAAAGGTTAAAAATTGGAAGTTAAAGAAAGAAATGAAAAAAAATAAATAAGTAAAAATAAATTAAAGAAGAAGCAAAAAAGAAATGGAAAAAAATAAACCATCAGTGCACTTAAGGCCTTTAAGAAGAGTATAATCGCCTCCACCAACAAAAGGAAGGCAATTTCCTCCTTGCTAACATAAAATACCTTATTAGGATACATTGGCCTAAAAACTCATGAATGGACAAGATACCTTACCACTAAACGACAACAAAATGCCAAAGTGGAGAATTTGCAATTCATATAGGAACAAGATCTCTCAGTCAACTCTTTCACCTAATGGAGAAGTTGACTATCCACCTTAATTAGGAATAATGTTAGGGAAAATTTGCCAATGCCTATACAACATTAAAAGCCAACTTTCTCTATTGGTTCAAGCAATGAAGATGCAAAAGAGCCCTTCAGTCTAGTCATCCATAAGCATCATCCATTAACACTCACATTGTTGTAGTCATGATAACAAATACAACCAATATGGAAGATAGATTTAAGGAACTACAAATTAAAATTTCCTTGTTGATAAGAGTTTTGGAGGAGAAGGATCTCAAAGGAAAGATATTAGTACAAATTGATCTCAAGATTAGAAAAAAGTGATCAAATCCTCTTAGCTTCACTCCAAAAACAACTCTAGTCAACATTTCCATAGTAGAAAAACATCATAGTGATACAATGCAGATATCATCCTCAATTTTTATCGAATAATTACATGACATGATAATAAACATAATCTACTTATAGTAGCATGCATCCATTCAAAGGTATCAAGTATATGCTAGATTGTACACAAGATGAATTCAGAAACCAAACATGCCTTTAAGCTACCAATTACCAACTTCCAACAATTTGATGGGCTTGATGACCTAAAGCAACATATCTTCCACTTTGTTGAAATTTGCAATAATGTTATATCCTATAATGACATCTTTGTCAAGTAATTCATCTACTTACTCAAGAAGAATGCCTTTACCTTATTTACAAACCACAAGCTAGGATTGATTGACATTTAGGAACAATTCTAGTGTGATTTTCTTAATAAGTTGTTCAACACTTATTGCACAGTAAGCATGATGAAGCTCATTAACAATAAACAAAGGAAAGATGAATCCATTGTTGAGTACATCAATAGGTAGCATGCACTTAGCTTGGAATGTAAGGACCATTAGATCAAAAACTTTGGTGTAGGAATGTGCATTCAAGGGATACACTAGGAATACACCCTCTAAGAAAAGGAAATAAGCACCTAAACTTTTTGAGGCATAATTCCTCTCTACATAGATTAGTGTAAGGACAAGAATGAGGTCAAAAAGTCTAATAAGTCAAGTAAAAGAAGGGAGGTAATGGTTATTAATGCCTCACAAATGAAGTTTGGAGCTTAAGTAAAGGTAGGTGCTTAAACATCATCAAGTTAACTAGAAAAATAAGAAATAAAAAGGGTAATGCTATGAAGGAACAAAAGAAGTATTCAATTTCTAATTCTAATATTCTTGACATTCTTAATTAGCTCTTAAAATTATAATGAAAAAATCAAGTCAATCCAATCAAGAAATGTTTTGTCTTAAAGGAGTTGATTATGAGACTTAAAAATAAAAACAAAATCATTTTGGTTGAAGACAATATGGCTGAAGTAACACTTCAAGTCTAATAAGGCCTAATTTGCACCAAAAGATATTATGTAATTCATTTGATATAGACCCTTTGTGCCATTACTCATCAAATTCTCTCAAGATGAAATAAGGCCTAGAAGCATGCACCGTTTAGCCAAGATGGCACATAACAGACAACATAGACCACCATGTCATCAAGACCAACTATTTCTTGAGATTAGGAGATAGGACAAAATTTCTAGAAATGGTAGTCCATGTCTTATTTATGGGTGAGCAAGATGTCACAAAAGTCTATGTATATCTCATAATGCCTAAATGTGACAATCCAAATATACAACTCTTCATGAAGTCATGATTAATGACCTCAAAGTTTGGGTCTTTTCATCAAAATTTAATGATGGAAGGGGCAATGGATAGTTAACTTTCAAAAGCAAAATGGAGGGGTAGAAAGGAAGGAAGAAAGGTGAAGTATTCTTGAGTCCACTCAAAGACCCAATAGCTCATAAAGATGTTAGGGAGGGCTGGAATTTAGTAACTCCTTGCAAGTCTTACTAATCATTAAGGCCATCAAAACTTACTCTTCCATGAAGGAAGAAACAACATATAAGGAGACATTATACATCTCAACTAAAGAAGTGGACTCCCAAAAGGTCCTATGAGGAAATCTAAGCATTAATAGAGAAGACGTGATGAAACAAAGGCAACCCTATTTTATTACTAATGGATTCTTCTCACAAGACTCTTTTGTAGCCATGCAAACTATCTCTGTCAACATGGTATTCATCAATAAAGGTGAATTTTAGAATAAACAACACAACAACAATGAGTCTATATTAAAGAAAGTATCAAAATCTATTAAAAGTCCTTTTGCTAACCCTTATCATACTTGGTCTTCTAATATTTTTACAACCTTGCAAAATCAAGTTTGCATGGCCCTTTGTAGCTCTATGGAATCTCTTCCTCCAAATGAACCTAGTCCAATAGACAACCAACAAAGTAAATCTATGTCACATGCTACTTTGTCATTGCATTCTTAGATGAGGATCCTTTTTTAGGTTCCAAACCCATAATTGACCACTTTATGTTTTGGAATATGTGAAGAAGCAAAGATTGGTCCATATCCTTATTAAAGATGACTTAGTAGTCAGCATCATTCTAAAGTCTACCATGAAAGCGGTTAACATCAATATGGATGAATTATCAAAAAAACAGCTTGATGATTTGTGACTTTAATCAAGGAGAATAATGAGCCATTGGTATTTATATGGAATTTACCATCAATGATTTTATTTCTCACACTTTATTCCATGTGATTAATGCAAGCACCATATACAAAATGTTACTAGGACACCCTTGATCCATTAAAATGGAGTTATAGTCTTAAGTTTAAGTTCTTTAGATATTAAAATAATGGCGTGTAAAACATTAACATTGACTTAAATCCATTTGCTAAGGTTGAGTCGCATTTGGTGGACACAATCCTTTAAAGATCCATTTGAAGTTACCCTTTCAAAGATCCCATTAATTGAGGGCATTTTAAGAAAGTTTTTGTGCCAAAATCACATCCTTCCTCTCATTGCACCAATCTCAAACAAAAAGAGCAACATGGTTTATATCCCTAAGAATTAGAGACCTACTTCTATTTGTATTTGGGGAAATTTAAAGTAACAATTGTTTTGTTTAAGGTAATTTTTGATTTGACAAAAAGAATCAAAATAAAAAGGAAAACTAATAGTCCTTTGTTTGATAAGAAATTCACCACAAACAAGGCAAAATTAGTTTGATTTGTCACATCTTTAGATAGAGGAAGAAAAGGTAATCAAAAGTAGTTGTTAATTTGCCACTAAACAAAAAAATTACTTAGATAAGAATCAGGGTAAATTGCAAACTACACTTTTAATAATATTCTTTGAAATTGATCTTCCAAAATGTTTTTTAATCTCTTAAATAGAGAATACGGTTAAAAAGTAGCTAAGACAGCTGTAAAATAAGAAAATTAATATTACTACTAATTAGTTAGAAAATAAGCTATAAAATAGAACTTAAAGCATAAGAAATAAACGCATATGTGTTGGGTTCTATACCCTTATTAATTAAAAGACAAAACTAAAATAAACTAATCAAAATAAGATGGAAATAAACTCTTATAATCATTCTAATCCAAGCATACCCATTCATGCTTGATCTTCCAAGTAAGTGAGAAATGTGATCAATGTAGGCTCTTTTGCTTTGGCATTTGGACTCTCCATACATTTTGTATTCTCCTTAACAAGCAATTATAGGGTTGTTTGAAGATTCTTGGCCCTTGAATGAGTAAATAGCCCAAAACTATGAATGATACGATTTGGACAACTTCCATATCACCATGGATCACATCAATGATTGTCTTCAACCAAAAGAGGTTCACAATTAGAAGGCAACACATTTATTACCATTATCAAAGTGTGACCAAGTTTTGACTTTTAAACTATTAAAAGGCTTTATTAGGCCAGTTAAGGAGGAAACATACATGGCTTACTTATAGAGAAAAGAACTATGAAGGGTTTAATCCTATCACATACAAACTCTTAGTCATGGCAGGTATGATTGCACAAGCCTAAACATAATGGGTACACACTCAATGGAATGCAACATTGGTGCCACTACTTAACCTTCCAAGTATAAGCCTAGATTATGTTATTGATTAAAGCCACTTTCTGTAGATTACATGGAAGATTTGGACTTGATCAATTGATGCATATACCATCATGGTCACTATGATCAATGAGAAGGAACCATAGTTCTCCTCTCCCCATATCACATTAGTGAGAAGGTTGAGTCAGACTTATTAAACAGAAAAGTAGAGGAGGCCTATTAAGCATTTAAGGATGGTGACCAAGCCATTATAGATAAACTTAAGAAGGTTGACTTTGGCTCTCCAAAGGAACATCATCTTACCATTATGAGCACCTTAGTCACATTATAAGAAGAATAGGAATATGTTTGATTATTAAGTTAATGCATGGATGTGTTTGCTTAAAGTTACAAGGAAGTGCATGGACTTGATCCTAAGATCACAATACATTACTTAGTAGTGAAGAATAAAATTTTTCCTATCAAAGATTGATGGTTTAACCTAAAGCTAATTCCTTAAATTAAGGAAAAAGTCAACATATTGATCAATGTTTGCTTCATCCTAGAGGTCACTTACCCAACATGGATAACAATTATTGTCTTCGTAAGGAAGAAGAATATATAGCAAAGTTTGTGGTGAACTCAAAGGCCTTAATTGGGGTTGTCCAAAGGATGCCTATAATAGAGATCATAGGTGATGCAACCATTGGCCATGAAGCATGATCCTTCATAGATGGCTCCTCCAACTATAACCAAATTATGATGGCTCTAAATGATAAGGAACTCATAAAATTTTGCATATCACTACTATAGAGTCATTTTGTTTAGGTTAAAGAATGTTAGCACCACATATCATCATACCATGCAAAAGATCTTTGACAACATGCTTCATAAAATTGTAAAATGATATGTTAATGACCTTATGGAGTTTGACTGGCTTTGAAAAATATCATCTTTAGATGAATTCACTTAAGTGTTCCTTTAGGGTCACATTAAAAAAGTTTCTTAGTTTCATTATGCAACATTGTTGTATTGAAATTGATCAATTGAAGGTTGAGCCAATGCAAAAGATGTTAAACCTAAAAAATCTACATCAATTATTAAATCTACGAGGAAGATTGACTTACATTTAGCATTTCATCTCCAATCAAGCTTAGCATAATATTTTGAGAACTAAACTAGTTATTGAACTAAAAATGTTAGTAATTTAAGATTTTAGCTGGTTTAACCATAAATTAAATTGATATTTGATGCTAAATATATAAAAATTAGTTTCTATATACAGAATATTATTAAAAAAATATAATAATATATAGGATATATAAATTTTTATATATATGCTAAAGATATTATAAATAATAATATATTTAACAAAATATAATTTATAATTTAATGTATAATAAAAAACAAAAAGAATAACTTAGTTAATGTATGAAAGAATGTAAATAGGGCCCCACAATGCCTTTTCATGCACTATTAAATGTTAAGTACATAATAAATAAAATTTTTAACCATAACAACTCACAAGTATAGGGCCTTTAATGCTACCTATGAAATCATGGTTTTTATGCTACCCTTATGCATTTGTTGGATGATTTTTTATCATTATTTTAGTGATGTAGCACTCTTAAAACCACCACATCACTACTAACTGAACCAATCATATTAGGAAGATGATGATTTGTTTATCCATTTTATGGTCAAATTGGTCAAGTCATTATTCTCTAATTGGTTCACAAAGCCATAAGTTTTAAAGCTAACTCAACCAAATTTGGGTTGATTATCATTCTTTTTTGGTTTAACTAGTCTAGTTCAATTTTCAAAGGTGATGTCAACCTTTCACTTATTTAATGGAAAAGACATGAACTTTACATGAGACAAAGTGGTAGCTATCATTAAGACAAAAAAATTTAATACCTTACTCTAAATTATTCAAAAGTAGATAGTGTGAGTAAGAGTTGATCTCATAAGGAGTGCTATCAACTCACTACTAATTAATTAAAAATTAAAGACCTTAACATAATTGGGAGGAGTTGAATTATCATTTTGTAACAAATAAAAAATAAACAAACCAAACAAATACAATAAATTATAGGAATATCAAATACTAAAAGTTCAATTTCGAGTTCATTTACAACTATAATATTCAATGATTTTGATTACCTGTAATATTTTTTGATTTCTAACAGAACTATCAATCCCAAATAACAAAAGTTTTGTTACCAAAATTTTCCTTTAAATATTCACTAAACAAAATAAACTCTTTACTTAGACTCTAATCATATTTCCTATAAAATAGCTCTTTATAGTAATATACTAGTAGCCTTAAGAACTAGAAATCATTAACTTGCATTGAGTTATTCATAACAATAAGATGAAAAAACTCATTCGTAGTCCCTTATTGTCATTCACTACTTAATGATTAGGAAGAGGATAAAAATGGATCACAATTCTTAATTCCAACAATTAATATTTATTTAATCAATTCATTAGGCCTAACCAAATTAATTGAATAGAAAATTATTTAACCATTAAACTAGAGTAACTTAAATAATTCCATCAAAAAAGAGAACAACAAACTAGAATAATCTATACCAATAAAGTATCAAAAGTTTTGAAATCTCCTAAAACTATTGAAGAGCCTAAGTACACATTATAAGAAAAATGAATTCCTTCCATAGTGATTGTTTGATTGTCTCTATCTCTCTTATTACTAAAAGAAAAAGAAGGTTTTTTTATATCCTACAATGAACCATATATAGTAGTTACTATCAAACCCTAAAGAATTAGGGTTTCCATAATCTTCCATAATTCATTTATGGGTTTTTAAACTCATTTCAGACTAGATATAGTAAGAATTAGGATTTGAATTAATCATGAAAGTTGTAGTTTTCCTCTCTAGCTTTTAGATGCAATGATACTTGCCCAAAATAAAGCTCAAGAGCCTAAATTTTGAGCTAAAAGTTAAGACCAACTTAGTCTAGCATATGATAGATTATAAAGTGACTTTAATTCAGGTTTGGGTTTGTTCATAACAATTGCATTAAACAACCAATTTGGGTTTTGGGTTTCTTCATAACAATTGCAAGCTTGAATGTGTACTTTAATTTAGGCTTTTCAATCACATGATTTAGACATTTAAATCTCAAGTTATGCCCATTTAATAATGTAGCACTCAAACAAGAATACTACTCCAATTAGGATGAGACTTTAATTTTCTACCTTATCTTCCAAGTAACATCTCAAGGCCCAAACAAACTTGGATTGGGACTCTTGACCTCTGTATGGAAAATTTGAGATGTCTACTATAACTATACTGACGACCACTTTTCCAATCTAAACCTCTAAGATAGTGGAAAACCTAAAACAAGTAACAAAGGTCAAAATGGAAAAATGCTAAAATTTTTCCCACTAATAGCATATATTCTTAAAATTTTTTTAAAACATACTATAATCACAAAAAGAAAAAAAGGAAAGAAATCTAATCATCTTAAATAGGTATAAAAATCATTAAAAACAACTAATTGTGAAAGGGAATAAACATAATAAGTTTTTACTCATTAAATTACCCCACACTTAAATTTCTCATATCTTCAAGTAAAATAAAGTCAACTCAAAAGAATAATAAACTATACCCTAGTTATACCATAGAAAATCATTACATTGCACAAGCTCATTATGTTTAATTTTCAACTAACATACACACCTAACATTAAAATGCAACAATGTTAAATAAAATAACAACAAGCATACTTATATCTCTTCATCTCTATCCATAACTGCCTTTAATTAGTTAATGCAATTCTTGCAACTAACACAACCAAGTCATGTATAGTTCACCTATCAACCATTCCTCTTTACTACTACAAGCCCTTATAAAAGTAGAAAAGTAAAACATAAAGTAGATATTCTTCCTTAAGACATACCTGGAAATTAGGAAACATAAAATAAAAATTAATATCTCATTTACTTAATGGAATTTAATAGATTCATAATACCACAAATGTACAAATGTTGCAATTAATATAATGTTTGTTATCAACACAAAAGTTAATTATGAGATTTTTTCTATGTGAATGAGTCTTTCAATGGAAAAAAGACGTCTTATTATCAAAAAATGAAGAGATGATCTCATTATTTAGGAATTAAACTATTCAATACCTATTAGGAAAGCAAATTAACATCACTAAGTCATTTGCTTGAAGGAATTCAATGTGTTTAGAGTACCAAAGTTATACAAACAAGCATGTTAGCTTGAAATGAAATATGGACTTCAATACATATAAGAAAAGGTCATATAGACCAGCCACACCTATTTTTGATAGACTTCAATGGATTCAGAGTATTAAAGATGTAGAAACAGGCTTCTTACAATGAATACAATGTTTGTTATTCACAGAAAAGTTAATTTTGAGATCATTTTGTGTGAATGAGTCCTTGCAACAAAAAGAGAAGTCTTATTATCAAAAAGTGAAGAGGCAATTTCATTGTTCAAGAATTAAACCATTCAATACCTATAAGGAAAGCTAATGAAGATGAATGATTCATTTTTTTGATGGAATTCCATCAAAAAAAGGTGTAATTGGTCTACATTAGCTTTTCTTATATGTATTGTGTGTTTCAATTCTTGAATCATGAGGCTAGATCTTAATTTCTAGCTAACAATGTTGCTTCCTTTGTTGCGAGGACTCATTTACATAGAAGGATGGTGAAATTGACTTTTATGTTTGCATAAAACATTATATTCATTGTAGTAAGCACATTTGCACATCGTTGGCGAACACTTTAAACCCATTAAATTCCATCAAGTTGACAAATCAAGGAAAATGAAGACTTTAGCATCAAAGGCATAAAAAATATATTGTAGAAATGGGTATTTTTTATATTTTTACTTATGTTTAAAATATTTATAATATTCAACGAAAACTTTTTCTTAATTTTTTGGCATAAAAACACTACCTAATCCTTGAAAAAGCTTACCAAAAGCATTTAGCCAAAAAGGGCAAAAGGGTTAATAATATTAGCCCTCTTGCTTTAAATGTTTCTTTAAAAATCGAGGAAGGTGAGGTTATAGGTTCACCTTGTAAGGCCAAAGCTATGACCAGTGCTGTAATATAATAAGACAATTGTACTAAATTGTATCTTAATTGGTGGGCTCTTAATTGATTAGAATAGAGGTAAAGGTCAAAGAAATATTTCACAGATGGGACTCTATTCCCCAACCTTTGGTTAAATTCGAAATAAAAAAGGGTTTTATTTAAACCCCTATCCTCAAAAGATATTAACTATAATATGACCAACAATGGTTCTAAAAAATAAAACTAGTGGAGGAAATAGTTAAATGGCTTAAAAGCCTTGGTCTAAAAGATAAAGAGGCTATTGTTCTAGAAAAAGAAAACTAGATTAAATCTGACAGTCAAGGTGAAAATATCAAAGAAGACTTAGAAGAGTTAGATTAACTTCAACAAATGTTCTCAACATCCATTTGAGAACAATCCTTCTCATACAAAGGAACCTCATTCTATTAGTAAAATAACCTTTAATAAGGTTCCTACTATGTTATGCTATCCAAGATCAATACATGTTGACCTCTTATTGGAAGAAAAATTAAAGTATAATTATGTTCAATATGATGGTATTAATATAGTTGAATGGAATCTTGATGGTGTGATTGAACATCAGATTCTAATTTTATTGCATTACATCATGATGTTTATAACTGCTGCCAAAACAAAGAGTAATTCTAACTCTCATTTTGCTCAAATCATAACAAGTGGGTTCACTAAATAGCTTAAAGGCTGGTGGGATTTTTATTTACCCAATAAGGTAAAAAAAATCAAAATTTTTTCTACTACAAAACCAATAGCAAGAATACTGATCTTTGATTGTGTTAATACACTAATTTATACAATCACCAATCATTTTATTCGTACTACCATTTTGTTAGTTGACAAGACTTATGAGTAACTCATTAATTTGAGATGTCCTAACTTGTCTCATTTTAAGCTGTATAAAGATGTATTTTTCTCTAAGGTCTTCAGTTGAGAAGATAGTTAAAGTATCTTTTAGAAAGAAAAATTTCTCTCTAGGTTACCTACCCCATTTGCTGAGAGAGTTAAAACTAGGCTTAAAGCCAATCATTCTACAATAATTGATTATAATCATTGCAACTATGGTGAACTAACTGCTGTAGTAGTCGCTAATGGAATTAAACTTTGTAACAAAATTAAACTACATAAGTAGTTACAAAATGAGAAATCTCATGGTTAAAGGGCTTTGGGTAGTTTTTGCAAGCAAATGGGTTATTCACGCATAAGATTTCCTAATAAACCTTATATAAAATGAAAAACTTCTTATGAAAAGAAAGGAATAGAGCAAAGAAAATGCCTATAAAGCCATAACTAAAGAAAACAATTGCTTGCTATAAATGTGGCAAAATAGGACATTATTCAAATAAGTGCAAAAAAAAGTGAAAAATTCAAGAGTTAAATTCTCAATAAAGGACTTAAAAAATCCTTGTTGCACAATTTTTTGGTGAAAAATGATTATAATGAATCAAATTTAGAAATTGAAGTTCTTGAAGAAGATAATTCTTTAAAGTCTAATTTAGACACTAGCTATAATGGAAAAAGTGATCCCTATCAAGCTATGTGTAAATATAATGGCTTATTAGTCTTAACAAAAGTAGATAACATCATTTTGGATCTTATTAACAAAATTCCAAATCCTAAAACAGAAACAAGAACAATTAGAAAAAATATTTACATCTAACTAACAAAAGATCATATGCTTGTTTTAGCCAACAAATTGTTGCAATAGAAGAAAGTTATAGTTTAAAAATTGTCATACATAGAATAAAAGAAAGCACTTCTAGCAAAAAAACTAGAGAGGAACCAATAATTATGGAGCTTGAAGTTGACATTGAAGAATTAAAAATTGAGCGTAGAAAATTAAATGATAGGATTACTATCCTAAAGACTATTACTAAAGATAAAGAAGAAAGTACTTTAGATCTACTAGACACTTCATTGAAAAAAGATGAGTTTAAAAACTTTTCAACATGTTAATCTTATTGATAGGGTTATGGGTAATAATAGGAATGTTATGCCCTTTGAATTAAAAAAAAAATACTCTTTCTAAATTTTAGAAATTTATGAACAAAATAGTTAATGCTTATTTAGCATTTACCCTTGTTTATATTGATGATGTATTATTTTTTTCTAATACCATTGAACAACATTTTAAGCATTTTAATATTTTTCTTAAACATCATGAAATGGGTAGGTCTCTAGTTGTTTCTTCTAAAAAAATGAAGTTATTTCAAACCAAGATTTGCTTCCTTGGTCACTTCATTGAAAATGGAATTATTATGCCCATAAATCAAGCAATTAAGTTGCCCCTAAATTTCCTGATGAAATTGGGGATGATCAACAGTTGTAATGCTTTTGGAAGTTTGAATTGTCTTTCAAAATTTTTTAAAGAGTTAGCTTATGATGATAAACCCTTATTTGAGAGGCTTAAAAGGAATCCTCCAAACTAGATGGATCACTATAACTTTCCTCTTATTACAACAAAAATACAAGAAGGTCAATTGGCAATGAGTTCTTTGATATGTGTAGAAATCCCTATTACTTTCTAGAAGAGGAATAAACATATTGTGGAATTGCCTTATGGGTTGACTTTTAATGAAGTCAAATTCTTACCCAAGCCAGGCCCATTGCTTTGAGGCTAAGAGATTTAGAAATTTGTAAAACAAAATTTGTTGAACTCTTAAAGAAAGGGCTTATTAGAAAAAGTAATAGCCCCTAGAGTTGTCTTGCATTTTATGTAGAAAATGTAGCTAAATTGGAATAAGAAGTTCCAAGATTGGTAATTAATTACAAACCTTTAAATAAGGTTTTACACTAGATTAGGTGCCCAATACCTAATAAAAAGGATTTACTAAACTAGCTTTATGATATGAAATTTGGTTATTGGCAAATCAGGATTGCATAAGGAATTGAACCAAAGAAAGTTTGTTAGGAAGAAATGAATTAGACCACTCAATGCCTACAAGAAAGGGTAATCATGTTCAATTACTCTTTTGTTTAATAGAAATCAATGGATTAATAATGTAAATGTCGTAATGTAGCTATTATAGTGATTAATATAATGTTTAGTGCATATACTAATGATGATTTCATGATCAATTTGTGTGAATAAGACCTTACAACTAAATGAGATAACTTATTAACATGAAATGAAGTGGCAATTTCATTCTTCTAGAATTGAACCATTCAATACCTACAAGAAAGGATGATCACAATCAATAACTCCTTTGTTTGATGGAATTTAATGGATTTAGAGTGCCAAAGTCATAAGGTTGTTATTATTGTGAGTAATATAAAGTTTGGTGCATAGACTAATGTTAATTTTATGATTTATGAATAAGTCCTTGCAACTAAGAGAGAAAACTTGTTAACAAGTGATGAAGCAATAGCTTCTTCTTAAATTGAACCATTCAATACCTACAAGAAAGGATAATTATGATGAATAACTCCTTTGTTTGAAGGAATTCAATGGATTCAGAGTGTCACAATTGTAAGCTCATTATTGTCATGATAAATATAATGTTTGCCTCATACAATAAACCCAAGAGCCTAGTTCACATTAACAAAAATACAAATTCATCCATGTTGGGATAACATTAAAACTTGGTTACCCAATTAGGTTTAAACAACTCAATAATTATCTATGTAAGTGATAAACAACACAATCATTTTCATGACTCCTTATTAGGAGTAGTTGAATCAAGTTTAAGTGATGGACCTATTTCGTTCTTGTGTTTTCCAAACTCTACATTGTCATATTCAGACTTGGAATTGTGATATTCATAACATTTAGAAGGAATCTTGTTAGTTAGAAATGAAGAGATGGTCTTGTTAATTAGTTGTTGAAACACATAATACATATAAGAATAGGTAATTTAGACCAATCAGACTTGTTTCTAATGGAATTTAATGCATTTAGAGCACAAAAGATTTACAAATGAGCTTGTTGCAATGAATATAATGTTTATTGCTAATACAAATGTTAATTATGAGATCATTGTGTGAATGAGTCCTTACAATAAGAGGAGAAGCTTTGTTATTAAAAATTGAAGTGATGGTCTCATTGTTTAGAAATTAAACCATTCAATACCCATGGGAAAAGCTTATAAATAACAATTACTCATTTACTAGATGAAATTCAATGGTACAGAGTGTTAATGGTTTGTAAACATGCTTGTTCCAATGAATATAATATTTTATGTAGACATAAAAGTTAATTTCATCATCATTTTGTGTAAACAAGTCCTTGTAAAGAAGGAAGGAGCCTTGTTAGCGAGAGATGAAGAGATGGTCTAATTATTCAAGAATTGAAACACTTAATATGTTTAAGAAAAATGTAATCTAGACCAATCACACCTTTTTCTTGATGAAATTCAAAGGATTTAAAGCACTAAAGATGTATAAATGAGTTTGTTGCAATGAATATCATGCTTGCTATTGACACAAAATATAATTATGATATCATTTTGTATGAAAGTTTCCTTACAATGAAAAGAGAAGTCATGTTTTCAAAAAATGAAGAGAGGAACTCATTGATTAGGAATTAAACCATTCAATACCTATAAAGAAAGCTGATAAATAATCAATTACTCATTTAATTAATAGAATTCAATGGGTTTAGAGTACTAAAGTTGTGCAAACATGCTTGTTCAAATGAATACAATGTTTTATGTAGACAAAAGTTAATTTTGCCATCATTTTGTGTGAATGAGTTGTTGTGATGAATGAAAGTGCCTTGTTAGCTACAAATGAAGAGATGGTCTCATTATTCAGGTACTAAAACACTTAATAGGTATAAGAAAAGCTAATCAAGATCAATTAGACCTTTGTTTGAAGGAATTCAATGGATTAAAAATACCAAAGATATACAAACAAACTTGTTGCAAAGAATATAATGTTTAAAATTAACACAAAAGTT
>JBAPLJ010000808.1:0-20100 GCA_037832345.1 Rhizophora mangle
CCAAAACACTTAATAGGTATAAAAAAAGCTAATCAAGATCAATTAAAGCTTTGTTTGAAGGAATTCAATGGATTTAAAGTACCCAAGATATACACAAGAGCTTGTTGCAAATAATATAATGTTTACAATTGACAAAAAAAATAATTAGAAGATCATTTTGTGTGAAGGAGCCCTTACAATGAAAGAGAAATTTTGTTATCAATAAATAAAGAGATGGTCACATTGTTTGGCAATTAAGCCATTCAATGTCAATAAGGAACGCTAATCAAAATCAATGACTCATTTACTCAACAAAATTCAATGGGTTTAAAGTACCAAAGGTGTGCAAATGTGTTTATTGCAATGAATACAATGTTTTGTGTTGGCAAAAAGTTTAATTTGACCATTATTATGTGTAAATGAGTCCTTACAACAAAGTAAGGAGCCTTATTAGCTAGAAATGAAGAGAAGGTCTCATTATTTAGGAATTGAAACATTGAATAGCAATAAGAAAAGCTAATCAAGTTCAATCGCACCTTTATTTGAAAAAATTTAATGGGTTTAGAGTACCGAAGTTGTATAGACATGCTTGATGTAATGAATATAATGAATATAGATGTGCTTATAATGAAAAAATGAAAAGACATTCACATTGTTTAGGACTCATTGAATAGAATGTTTCATTTTTTATGAATTAAGACACTCAATATGTATAACAAAAGCTAATCAAGACCTCTCACCAATTTTTGACAAAACTCAATAGATTTAAGTACCAAAGATGTACAAACAAGCTTGTTGGAATGAATATAATGGGTATTGTTGACACAAAAGTTAATTATGAGATTCTTTTGTGTGAATGAGTCATTGTAATGAAACAAGATTCATTGTTAGTTAGAAATGAGGAGACAGTGTCATTACTCAAGAACTGAGACACAAAAATATATATAACAAAAGCTAATAAAATACCTCTCACACCTTTTTTGATAAAATTCAATGGATTTAAAGTACCAAAGATGTATATATAATATAAAGGGTGTTGTTCACACAAAAGGTAATTATGAGATCCTTTTGCTAGAATGAGTCCTTGTAACTAAACGATATGCCTTATTATCAAAAAAATAAAGAGGTAATCTCATCACTAGAGAGTTAAACCATTCAACACCTATAAGGAAAGCTAATCAAGATTAACAACACATTTGCTTGATGGAATTAATGGATTTAAGTACAAATGACATACAAATGTGTTTGTTCCAATGAATAGAATGTTTTGTGTAGACACAAATGTTAATTTGCCATAATTTTGGTTAAATAAGTCCATACAATGAAGGGATGCATGTTAGCTAGAAATGAAGGAATGACCTCTTTATTTAGGATTTAAAACATTCAATAGGTATAAAAAAAGCTAATTGAGATTAATTAAAGCTTTATTTGATGGAATTCAATGGATTCAGAGAACCAAAGATGTACAAATGAGTTTGATGCAAAAAGAAAAGGAAAAGAAAAATGCCTTAGTTTATTCAATTTAGAGAAAAAGGATTCATTGATATTATAAATCCATTAATGGAATTCAATGGATTTAGAATATCAAAGATGTACATACGTGTGTGTTCCAATATATAGAATGTTTTGTCTAGGCAAAAAGTGAATTTCATCACCATTTTGGGTAAATAAGTCTTTGCAACAAAGAAAGGAGCCTTGTTAGGTAGAAATGAATAGAAGGTCTTATTATTTAAGATTTCAAGCCTTCAATATGGATAAGAAAAGGTCATCAAGATCAATTAAAGCTTTGTTTGATGGAATTCAATGGATTTAGAGAACCAAAGATGTGCAAATGAGTTTGATCCAAAAAGAAAAGAAAAAAAATGCCTTAATTTATTCAATTTAGAGAAAAAGGATTCATTGATATTATAAATCCATTAATGGAATTCAATGGATTTAGAATATCAAAGATGTATATACGTGTGTGTTCCAATATATAGAATGTTTTGTCTAGACAAAAAGTGAATTTCACCATCATTTTGGGTAAATAAGTCTTTGCAACAAAGAAAGGAGCCTTGTTAGGTAGAAATGAATAGAAGGTCTCATTATTTAAGATTTCAAGCCTTCAATATGGATAAGAAAAGGTCATCAAGATCAATTAAAGCTTTGTTTGATGGAATTCAATGGATTTAGAGAACCAAAGATGTGCAAATGAGTTTGATCCAAAAAGAAAAGAAAAAAAAATGCCTTAATTTATTCAATTTAGAGAAAAAGGATTCATTGATATTATAAATCCATTAATGGAATTCAATGGATTTAGAATATCAAAGATGTATATACGTGTGTGTTCCAATATATAGAATGTTTTGTCTAGACAAAAAGTGAATTTCACCATCATTTTGGGTAAATAAGTCTTTGCAACAAGGAAAGGAGCCTTGTTAGGTAGAAATGAATAGAAGGTCTTATTATTTAAGATTTCAAGCCTTCAATATGGATAAGAAAAGGTCATCAAGATCAATTAAAGCTTTGTTTGATGGAATTCAATGGATTTAGAGAACCAAAGATGTGCAAATGAGTTAGATCCAAAAAGAAAAGGAAAAAAAAAATGCCTTAATTTATTCAATTTGGAGAAAAAGAATTCATTGATATTCTAAATCCATTAGTGGAATTCAATGGATTTAGAATATCAAAGATGTATATACGTGTGTGTTCCAATATATAGAATGTTTTGTCTAGACAAAAAGTGAATTTCACCATCATTTTGGGTAAATAAGTCTTTACAACAAAGAAAGGAGCCTTGTTAGGTAGAAATGAATAGAAGGTCTCATTATTTAAGATTTAAAACCTTCAAGATGTATTAAAAAAAGGTGATCAAGATCAATCAAAGCTTTGTTTGATGGAATTCAATAAATTTGTAGAACAAAAGATGTGCAAATGATTTTGTTGCAAAAATAAAAGGAAATGGAAAAATGTCTTAATTTATTCGAACATTTTATAAACTTTAAAGAAAATCTTTTCCCAATTTTTCGGCCCCTAGTTAAGTGTTTAACTCTTGAAAATGCTTATCAAGAATATTTGGATTAAAAAGTGTAAAATTGGTAGTAGCTTTCATCCTTCACCTTTAAATATCTCTATTAAAATTGATGACAATGAGATTATTGCTTCACCTTATAAGGTTGAAGCAACCACTAGTGCTATTATATAACAAGATAATTATAGTAATCTTTATTTTCAATTTGTTGGATCTTAGCTTATGTGTATTCAACAAATGATTGATGAAATAGCTGAAAATAGGGATGTTACTCGCAAACCTCTTTTTAAACCAAAAGTAGAAATGGAGGTTTTGTTTAAACCTCTTTCACTGGAAGAAATAAATTACAAAATGCCGAATAAAGTTCTGCTAAACCAGAACTAGTAAGGGAAATTTTCAAAAGACTTAAAGGTATGAAATTAAAAGAAAAAGAAGCGATAGTGAAAGAACAAAGGGGAACATATTAAATTTGAAAGTGAGATAGAAGTTATATAGATCAATTACAAAATTTGTTCTTATTAGAATAGCAACCTTTGAAGGATAAATCTTCTCCTTCTTATGCAAAGAAAACTTTTGATATTAATAAAATGACCTCTAATAAGGCTCATATAAAATTATATTATCCAAGACCAGCACTTGTTAATCTTGTATTAAAAGAACAAGTTGATTATAGCTATGTTTAATATGATGGCAATAATGTAGTGGAATGGAATCTAGAAGGTCAAATTCTCTTACTATTACATTATATGATGATGTTTGCAATTGTTGCTAAAATAAAGGGTAATTTAGACCTTGAGATTGCAAAAATAATTATAGGTAGATTTACCTAACAACTTAAAGCCTAGTAGGATTTTTATTTGTCTAAGTAGGCAAAACAACAAATATTTTCTACAATTAAGACTAAATCTAAAGAATTTTTTTTTTTAATATGTTAGCACACTTATTTATACTATTACCAATCATTTTATTGGTACTACCACTTTGCTAGTTGATAAGACTTATAAGCAACTCATCAATTTAAGATACCTTAACTTATCACACTTTAGGTGCTATAAAGATGCATTCTTCTCTAGAGTCCTTACTTAAGAAGATTGCTAGAATATTTTTGGAAAGAAAAAAATTTTTTAGAGTTACCTACCTTATTTGCAAAAAGAGTTAAGACTTGCTTAAAATGCAATAATGTCAGAACTATTGATTATAATCAATATACTTATGGAGGATTAGTTACTAGAGTAGTAGCTAAAGGAGTTAAACTCTGTAATGAAATGAAATTACATAGGCAATTGCAAAATGAAAAAGCTCAAGGTAAGAGAGATTTTGTGAGTAAATGGGTTATTCACCCATTTGATATCCTACCAAACAAAAGAGTAGGAGTTAACACTCCAATATTAAAAAGAAAAAAAACAATTTCATGCAAAAGAAGAGGCCCCCATAAGGTTTGAGAAGCAAAAAATAAAAGAAAAGGAAAAAATGCCTAAGCTTAAAAAGATTATTGTTTGCTTATAGTGTGGAAAAAAAAAAAACACTATATTAATAAGTACAAAACAAAGAAAAAGCTTCAAGAATCAACTATAAATGAAATTCTTAAATGATCATTAATGCATACTTTCTTATAAAAAAAAGTACAAAAAAAAGATATTTCTTCCTTAACTTTTTATTTTGATGAAGAAAGTTGTGATGGCCAATGTAACCATTACAAAGCATTATGTAAACAAAATGGCTTATTACTCTTAACAAAAGAAGAAAGTATGATTATGGATCTTATTGATAAAATTCTAGATCCTAAAGAAAAATATGAGCAATTACAAAAATATTTACATCTAGCTAAAATTTAGAATAAAGAATTTACTATTAAGGTTATGTAAACTCAAGAAAATTATAGTTTAAATACTATTATACAATGTGTAAAAGATAGTCCTCCAAAGTTATGTAGGGAAGAACCGTCTATTAAAGAGTTTAAAGATGAAATTCATACAGTGATAATAGAAAAAAAAGGAATTAAAAGAAAGAATTTTAATTTTGGAGACTTTAGCTAATAAGGAAGAAGCATCTTTAGTGCTTCCAGAAACTTCCTTAAAGAAAGATGTGAATATTGAAAGTCTTCAATATATTAAACTTATTGATAAAGTTATTACCCATAAATGGTATACAAATATTATAGTCTTTATTAATAAAGAATATATTTTCTTTACTATCACCTTAATTGATGTTGGTGCTAAAATGAAGTGTATTAATGAGGGTATAATACCTTCATAATACTTTTCAAAAACAACAAAAGCATTAAGCATTGCTGATAAAAATAAACTTGTTATTAGTTACAAGTTATCTAAAGTTGCTACTTGCAATGAAAGAATTTGTCTTGAAATTCTTTTTCTGTTAGTTAAGCCAGCACGTTATTTTGGGAAATCATTTTCTTTATATGCTTTAACCTATTAAGGAAATTAATAGCAAGGGTATTTATGCAGAAATTAATTACTAGGTTATTAGCTTTGAATTTACATGTCCCCGTAGTTTAAAGAGACAGATTTACTTCAGAAAAAAATTAAGAGAAAAGAAAAGTTTATTTCTTCTCTTCATGATGAGATTGCTTATAAGTATCTACAAAAAAAATACATTCTTCTCTCATTATTACAACTAAAATATATGAAATAAAAGAAGCAATAAAACCAATGATATGCTTGGAAATTTCTACTGCTTTTTAGAATAGGAATAAACATATTGTTGACTTGCCTTATGAGTTAGACTTTAATGAAAGTCAAAGTCTAACTAAAGCTAGTCCCATTGTTATGGGCCCTCAACAGTTAAAGATTTGAAAAAAAAAATATACAAGAGCTCCTTAAGAAAGGATTAATTCAAAATTTAAGTCCTTGGAGTTGTCCTTCATTTTATGTAGAGAATAATGTAGAATTAGAATGAGTCATTCCTAGATTAGTTAATAAGTATAAGCCCTTTAATAAGACAATAAAATGGACAAGATATGCTATACCTAATAAAAGAGACGTGCTTAATTGGCTTTATAATGCAACAATATTTTGAAATTTTGACATAAAATCTAATTATTAGCAAATCTAGATTTATGAAAAAGATAAGCATAAAACAACTTTTATTGTACGTTTTGGGCATTATGAATAGAATATCATGCCTTTTGGTTTTAAAAGATGCTCCCTCCAAATTTCCAAAGGATATGAATGAGAAATTTAATGCTTATTTTGCATTTATGATTGTTTATACCAATGATGTGTTAGTTTTCTTTAGTACCTACCATTGAGCAACATTTTAAACATCTTAATTTATTCATTCATGTGATGAAAAGAGTAGGACTGGCTGCTTCATCAAGAAAGATCAAGTTATTTTAAACTAAGATTTGCTTCCTTGGACAATTCATTGCAAATGGTTTTATTATTCCCATTGATAGAGCAATTGAGTTTGCCTCAAAATTTCCTAATGAAATGAAAGATAAAAGACAATTACAAAAATTTTTGGAAAGTCTGAATTATATTTCAGAATATTTTATGGATTTAGCTTATGATGCTAAACCTCTATATGAAATATTAATGAACAATTTGCCTTTATGGATGGAGAAACATACACAAGCTATTAAATGGATAAAAGTTAGAGTTAAAGAATGCCCTTGCATGGCTATGCCCCATTTGGATGCCTTCAAAAATGTTGAGATAGATGCCTCCAACAAGGGCTTTAGTTGTATCCCTCAGCAATGCCTTTGCTCCAAAAAATAGCTACTTCATTTTACCTCTATGGAAAGGCACTAACATTAATTACTTTATGATTAAAAAAAATTCTTTCTATAGTGTTGAGCATTCAAAAATTTGAAAGTGATTGCAAAGTAGCAAAAGATGTTTTAACTAAAGACATTAAAAACATAGCATCAAAACGAATATTTTCTAGATGGCAAGAAATATTAACTCCTTTTGATTTTGATGAGTTTAGTAAAAGAAATTCTAATTCTTTCCTTTAATTTCCTACTCATGAATTTTTGTAAGGTTCATTGCATGAATAAACATCCACTAATACAGGGGTCTCAATCCCTAGAAAAGTTAGTTATTTCATTGACAAAAAATGCATCAAAAAAACTCTAAAGTTGATAGACTTTGAGATGACATTTTTAAGTGTGTTCTAAATAAAGGGTTAACTTATCTATTGATTTTAAAATATTTGAATTTTTCATATTCCATTGAGAACAATTATATTGAGCTTCTACCTAATGAGGTTGGAAGATTTTATCTTAAAGAGGAAATTTATCCATATACACCTTTTATATAGTTGTTCCTTTTATCAGCAAATTTTGTATGAGATAGGACTAATGATTATTAAACCCATCAGAAAGGGTTATAGTATCTCTTCATTAGGTTATATGGACTAGGCTTATGCCAAGTTTAAAATAAAGGAGTTATTTATCTAAGGGACTAGCATGGAAACTTATTCTCCATAAGAGAATTAAAGGACTAGTGAAAGTTTAAGACCTTCAATTATTTTGATTATACGGAAGCATGAGAAAAGGCTTTGCTATATGAAAACTAGCAAAAAATTTAGCTAGTGGATTCAAATCCATTTCCCACATAACCTAAATGATTTCCTAACTAGTTTAAAATTGGTTCTTTAAATGGGGTTTACATCCCATTACTTTACTCAATAAGGTAAAAACTACTTATGAACAATTTTATGAATAGTTTTGTGAAGAAAATAATGATATAGAGATATGCTACTTTTATTTGCTTCCTAGTATCATGTCCATGGATTGTTAAATGGGATTATATCATAATGGTAAAGCATGTTAATATTTTTGACATCAACATTAAGCATGTTCCATGGTTCATTAGAAGGATAAATATCCACTAGAGGGACAAGTTTGATTTTTTCCATGATGGGGTTTATATGGCCCAAGGGATTATTCATATTAAGGGATCACACCTTATTGCTCCTTACTCCTCTTAATCTTCAGATAACTACTATTTAAAGTACTAATGGAATTTGCATCCAATGAGAAGCTTTTAGAAATGATGACTACTTTGCTTTAACCTCAAGCATCAGCTTGTAAAGCATCTTCCTTACAAGAACTAATACAAGATGACAATAGGCAAGCAATGTTTAGTGAGGATGATATCATGCAAGATTCCCAAGACTCCTATGACTCTAAAAGACATATAACTTTTATCTAGTTTAAATAAAAAAAAGCTACTTTTGTAAAGTCACTTTATGAAAAAAAACAAAAGAAATCACTTCATTAAAGTCACTTTAGTTCATGTGAAAGGAATCCAAGGCTGGGTAAATAAGACTAAGAGTCAACAAAAGGAGGTATAATCTTTTTTTCTTCTTAACTTCAACTTCTTCTTCTCACCTTTCTTGTAAAATTTTCCTTTTACACAAGCAAGTAATAGTTCTTTAACTACAAACAAGCAATAATACTCGTTTATAAACCTTTTGAATATATGTAAAAATATCAATAACACCTCAACAAGTTTGATTTTTATGACTTTGATAGCATTACTCTTGTTAAGCAAGAGTTAAAGTCATAAAAAAAACTAATTTCTTTTTAGCTTATTTTCAGAAGAGTAGAATAACTCTTTATCTTTTTCCTTAACCTTATTATAGGTTTTAAGTACATCAATTCTCTAATCTTGATCATGATAACCCATATTTGATAAAGAGGGAGATCTATGTCTTGAAGCATGATGTAGTGGTTCATTAACCATAAAAGTAAAAGTAAAGAGAAGAAAGTTGACTTTATATTATAGTTGATTAACTTGTTCCCTTGTCATTCTAATTCCATCTAACTCTATTTGTGGAATAGAAGAAGTATAGTATCTACTCAGCTTTAAATCTTTAAAATCTTTTTGAGGTTTAACCTCACATTTCTTTATGGAGCAAATCTAATTTCAACATCTTCAACTTAATATTCGGTAACTTCTTCTAATTGTCAATCAACTTGTTTAACAAGTTTGACTACTTTTTCTAAAGTCCATTTTTTAGGTAATTTAACTTGATCCCATGTTATAGTTGTAGGAACCATAACATATATTTTACATCTATTAGTTAGAAATAGAGTGGTAGTTCCTTTATAAGCATATTTTGAAGGTATTTCTTTTATACTAGTAACTATGGTGTTCATAACCTTATAATGGATTCTATATATAAGAACCAAATTTTTAAAGTAGACAATATATCAAATCCATCTATTTTAATATCCAAACACAAAGCATGCATTAAATTAGGATTTGATAATGATAGCATAAAATTAGGAAAATATGAGAATCATATTGGTCCTTTAGTTAAACTTAATTCAATTACTCATAATAAAGAGTCATGATAACGGTTATGTCTCTTATCCCAAACACAAATTGTAGTTGAGTTATTTAAACCCAATCTAACAACTGGTTTTAAAGCTACCTAAACCATCCTAATATGGATAAATTTATACTTTTGCTAAAGAGAGCTAATAAGCTCATGATAACAAGAAAAATTCATTAGAACCCTAAGCTATGAGTAAAGCTTCTTCAACAATTCTAATAATATAATCACATTTTGAGAAGAAACTTTCCTATTTATAAACATGGGAAGGAGAGGAAGGAGGCAAAGTCTAATTTTGTAAATAATTATTATTTAAATTTTTACTTACAATAATTTCTTTATTTTAAGTACTTAAACTACTATTACCATTACAACAAAAATGTCATCATGGTGTTTGGTGATCAACTAACTTATGATATCACCATCAACAAATTTTCACCTAATGTTCTAAATGCCAACCCCAACTACACAAGCAAATGATGGCAATGTGATTTAGGTTTCAATCATAAGTTTAAATTAGTCACCCAATAACCTTAAGGGTTTGGTACCATTCCTTTCATGCAAGTAAACAAAGAAGCAATAAATAGATCTTTGACAACAAACAAGCAAGAATACTAAGTCAATTGTTAATAAAACTAAATCACAAAAAGTCAAAAGAACTTATAGAAATAAGAGCTTTATTCACAAGACATTCCAAGAGAGGCGAGAAGAAGAAGGTTTTGCCTCCTTCTTTGGACTCCTAGTCCAATTTATAAGGGATTTTACCTAGCTTCAAAAGAAAGAGCCTTGTTAGCTAGAAATGAAGAGAAGGTCCCTTTATTCAAGATTTTAAACCTTGAATATGAATAAGAAAAGCTAATTGAGATCAATCAAAGCTTTGTTTGATGGAATTTAATGGTTTAGAGAACCAAGGATATGCAAAAGAGCTTGTTGTAAAGAATATAATGTTTCTTGTTGACATAAATGTTACTTACAAGATCATTTTGTGTGAATGAGTACTTGCAATAAAAGAAGAAACCTTGTCATCAAAAAAAGAAGAGGTGATCATATTGTTCAACAATTAAACCATTCAATATTCATAAGGAAAGCTAATAAAGATCAATGACTCACTTACTTAATGGAATTTAATAGGTTTAGAGTAATAAAGGTGTGAAAACATGCTTGTTCCAATGAATATAATATTTTGTGTAGACACAAAAGTTAATTTCACCATCATTTGTGTAAATGAGTCCTTGCAACAAAGGAGCCTTGTTGGCTAGAAATGAAGAGACAATCGCATTATTCTTGAATTTAGACATTCAATATGTGTAAAAAAAGAACTAACCAAGACCATTGAAACCTTTTTTTTTTTTTTATGAAATTTAATGAATTTAGAATATTGAAGAAGTAGAAATGAGCTTCATGTAGGGAATACAATTTTTGCTGTTGTCAAAAAAGTTAATCATGGGATCATTTTGTGTGAATAAGTCCTTGTAATGAAAAGAGAAGCCTTGTTAAGAAAAAAATGAGGAGGCAATCTCATTGTTTGAGAACTAAACTATTTAATACTTGTAAGGAAAGCAAATCATGATCAATGACTCATTTGCTTGCTGTAATTCAACGGATCTAGTGTACCAAAGGTATATAGACATACTTGTTTCAATGAATAGAATATTTTAAGTAGATACAAAAGTTATTTCCACCAGCAATTTGTGTGAACAAGTCCTTACAACAAAGGAAGGATTCTTGCTAGTTAGAAATGAAGAGACAATCACAATATTCAAGAATTAAAATAATCTTACATATAGGAAAAGCTAATCAAAACCAATGAAACTTCTTTTTTGATGGAATTCAATAGATTTAGAGTAACAAAGATGTACAAATGAGTTTCTTGCAATGAATACAATGGTTGTCGTTGGCACAAAAGTTAGTTACAATTGCAATGAAAAGAGAAACCTTATTATCAAAAAATGAAGAGATGGTCTCACTATTTGGGAATTAAACCATTTGATACCTATAAGGAATGTTAATCAAGATCAAGGACTCACTTAATTTATGGAATTCATTCGGCATAGAGTACCAAGAGTGTCCAAACGTGCATGTTCCAATGAATATAATGTTTTGTGAAGGCAAAATGGTTAATTTCACCATCCTTTTTTGTGTAAATATTTCCTTGAAATGAAAGATGGAGCCTTGATAGCTAAAAATGAAGAGAATGTCTCATTATTCAAGAATTGAAACATAGTTGTAAGAAAAGCTAATGAAGATCAATCTAGCCTTTGTTTGAAGGATTTCAATGGGTTTAAAGCACCAAAGTTGTATAAATGTGTTTGTTGCTATGAATATAATGAATATAAATGTCATTGTTATCAAAAAAATGAAGAGACAACCACACCTTTTGCTAATGGAATTCAATGGATTTAGAGTACCAAAGATGTACAAATAAGCTTGTTGCAATAAATATCATTTGTTGTTGACATAAAAAGTTAATTATGAGATCATTTTGTGTGAATGAGTTATTGTAAGGAAAAGACAAGTCTTGCTAAAATGATATTACAATCTCATTGTTCAACAATTAAACCATTTAATACCTACAAGGAAAGCTAATAAAGATCAATGATTCATTTTTCTGATGGAATTTAATGGATTTAAAGAACCAAAGGGTGTAGAAATGTGCTTTGATCCAATGAATAGAATGTTTTCTATAAACTTAAATATTAATTTAACCATTTTTTTGTGTGAATGAGTCCTTACAATGTTGGAAGGAGCGTCATTAGCTAGAAATGAAAAGAAGGTCTCATTATTCAAGAATTAAAACATTCAAGAAGTATACAAAAAGCAAATAAAGATAAATCGAAGCATTATTTGATGAAATTCAATGGATTAAGAGTAGCAAAGATTTAGAAATGAGTTTCTTGCAATGTATACAATGGTTGTTGTTGACACAAAAGTTAGTTATAAGATTATTTTGTGTTGATGAGTCTTTACAATGAAAAGAGAAACCTTGTTATCAAAAAATGAAGAGGTGGTCTCATTGTTCAAGAATTAAACTATTTAATACCTATAACAAAAGCTAATTAAGATCAATGACATATTTAATTGATGGAATTCAATAGGTTTAGAGTATCAAATGTGTCCAAACATGTTTGTTCTAAGGAATATAATGTTTTATAAAGACAAAATGGTTAATTTCACCATCATTTTGTGTAAATAAGTCCTTGCAATGAAGGAACCTCATTAGGTAAAATTGAAGAGATCTCAATATTCAACGATTGAAACATTAAATAGTTATAAGTAGAACTAATGAAGATTTATCTAACCTTTGAAGGATTTTCAACAGTTTAGAGTGTCAAAATTGTATGTACATGATTTTTGCAATGAATATAACAAATATAGACATCTTTGTTATCAAAAAATGAAGAGATGATCACATTGTTCAAGAATTATATTATTCATTACTTGTAAGGAAAGGTAATCAAGATTAATGATTGATTTACTTGATGGAATTGAATGGGTTTAAGTACCAAAGATGTACCAATGATCTTATTGCTGTGAGTATCATGTTTACTCTAGTTTCAAAAGTTAATTATGAGATCATTTTGTGTGAAGGACTCTTTGCAATGAAAAAGGAAGCCTTGTTGTCAAAAATGAAGAGATAATCTCATTAATGGGGAATAAACCATTCAATACCTATAATGAAATCAAATTAAGATCAATAACTCATTTACATGATGGAATTCAATGGATTGACAGTAACAATGATGTATAAACAAGTTTGTTTCAATGAATATAAATTTTGATGTTGATACATAAGTTAATTAAAGGATCATATTACATGAAGGAGTCCTTGCAATTAAAAGAAAAGTCTTATTGTCAAAAAAATGACTAGATAGTTTCATTATTTAGGAAATGAAACACTTAATACATTTAAGAAAACATAATGTAGACCAATCACACTTTTTTTTATGGAATTCAATGGAATTAGAGTGTTAGGGATGTACAAATGAGCTTGTTGTAATGAATATAATAATTACTATTGACAGAAAAGTTAATTACGAGATTATTTTGCATGAATGAGTCATTGTAATGAAAAGAAATGTCTTGTTATAAAAAAAAATGAGATAGTCTCATTATTCAGGAATTGAAACACTAAATACTTATGAGATAAGGTAATCTAGACTATTCATACCTTTTTCTGATGGAATTCAAAGGATTGTTGCAATGAATATAATGTTTGCTGTTGACACAAAAGTTAATGACAAGATTAATAGGTTTAGAGTACCAAATGTGTCCAAACTTGTTTGTACCAATGAATATAATGTTTTGTGAAGGCAAAAAAGGTTAATTTCACCATCATTTTTGTATAAATAAGTCCTTACAACAAATGAAGGAGCTTTGTTAGCTAAAAATGAAGTGATGTCTCATTATTCAAAAATTCAAACATTAAATAGCTATAAAAAAAAACGCTAATGAAGATCAATCTAACCCTTATTTAAGGGATTTCAATGGGTTTAGAGTACCAAAGTTTTATAAATGTGCTTTGTTGCAATGAATATAAACATCCTTATTATCATAAAATGAAGAGATATTCACATTGTTTAGGAATTATACCATTTAATACCTATAAGGAAAGTTAATCAAGATCAATGACCCATTTACTTGATAGAATTTAATGGGTTAAGAGTACCAAACATGTACCAATGATCTTATTGTTATGAGTATAATGTTTGCTCTTGGCATAAAATTTAATTACAATAACATTTTGTGCAAATGACTCTTTATAATGAAAAATGAAGCCTTGTTATCAAAAAAAATGAAGAGGTAATCTCATTGTTGGAGAATTAAACCATTCAATGCTTACAAGGAATGCTAATCAAGATCAATGACTCATTTCCTTCATGTAATTCAATGGGTTTAAAGTACAATGTTGTACCAATGATCTGATTGTAATGAGTATAATGTTTGCTTTTGGCATAAACGTCAATTATGAGATCATTTTGTGTGAATGACTCTTTACAATGAAATGAAGAACCTTGTTATTAAAAAAATGAAGAGAGTGTCATTTTTTGGGAGATAAACTATTCAATGCCTATAAGGAAAGCTAATCAAGATCAATGACTTATTATCTTGATGGAATTCAATGGATTCAGAGTACTAAAGGAGTATTAAACATTCTTGTTCCATTGAATAGGATGTTTTGTGTTACACAAAATTTAATTTCACTATCATTTTGTGTAAATAAGTCCATGCATTGAAGAAAAGAGCCTTGATAGCTAGAAATGAAGTGACAATCTCATTATTCTAGAATTGAAAACTTAAATTGCTATTAAAATGCTAATTAAGATTAATTTAACCCTTGTATGTGGGAATTCAATTAGTTTAGAGTACCAAAGTTGTATAGACGTGCTTGTTGCAATGAATATAATGATTATAGACATCCTTATAAGCAAAAAATGAAGAGACAATCACCTTGTTCAGAAATTAAACCATTCAATAATTGTAAGGAAAGTTAATCAAGATTAATGACTCATTTATTTGATGGAATTCAATGGATTTAGAGTACTAAAGATGTACAAATGAGTTTGTTGCAATGAATATAATATTTTTCATTGACACAAAAGGTAATTACAAGGGAATGAGCCTTGTTAGTTAGAAATGAAGAGGTAGTCTCATTATTTGGTAATTGAATCACCCAATATGTATAAGGAAATATAATCCAAATGAATCACACCCCATTTTTTTATGGAATTCAATGGATTTGGAGTACCAAGTTGTACAAATGAGCTTGTTGCAAAGAAAGGAGATTATTTTGTGTGAATAAGTCCTAGCAATGAAAGGAGAAGACTTGTTATCAACAAATGAAAAGGAGCTCTCATTATTTGAGAATTAAACCATTTAACACTTGTAAGGAGAACTAATCAAGATCTATGAGTTATTGACTTGATGGAATGAATACAATGTTTTGTGAAGACACAAAATGATGTGAATCCTAACAAATGTGGCTTAAAAACCCAACACACTTGAGAAATTGAATAAGAACCTAAGAAAGCTAAATCATATTTAAATCATGCAAGACTTAGACTCAATGTTCAAGGAACATGAACCTAGGTTATAAGGAAGAATATAGATGCCACACTCTAGCAAAGAAGCAATTTAGGAGTGATAAGTTAAGTTGAACATTGCAAGAAGAGTTAGTTATTGATAAGTTCTTTCGCTTTTCAAATAAATTAAAGGAGAAAACATTCACTAATTTTATTCTCTCTTTAACAACAAAATCAAGCTTATTTATAGGTTGAATTAATAACCTCAAAAACCCAAAAAATAAAGTTAGTTATATATGAATAGATGATCTCCTTATTCTAGAATTAAAACACTTAATACATATAATAATAGCTAATTTAGATCAATGACACATTTATTTGAAGCAATTCAATGGATTTAGAATACCAAAAATGTAGAAAAGAGCTTCATACAATGAATACAATGCTTATTGTTGACCATAAGTTAATTTTGAGATCATTTTGTGTGAATGAGACCTTGCAACAAAAAGGGAAGCCATGTTGTCAAAAAATGAAAAGGTGTTCTCATTATTTGAGAATTAAACCATTCAATGTTTGTAAAGAAAGCTAATCAAGATCAATGACTCATATACATGATAGAATTCAATGGGTTTAAAGTATTAATGGTGTGCAAACATGCTTGTTCCCAATAATATAATGTTTTTTGTTGATATAAAAGTTAATGTCACCATTATTTTGTGTGAATGAGTCCTTGCAACAAAAGATCATTATAGTCACAAATGAAGAGATTGTCTCATTATTTAGTAATTGAAACACACTTTATGTATAAAAAAAATGGTAATATAGACCAATCACACTTTTTTCTTGATGGACATGAATGGATTTAGGCACCAAAAATAAAGAAATGAGCCTGTTACAAAGAATATAATGTTTGTTATTGACCCAAAAGCTAATGAGACTTGATAACAAAAAGGGAAGTCTTGTTATCAAAAAAAGAAGGGATATCCTCATTGTTCAAGAATTAAATCATTCAATACTTATAAGAACAGCTTATACAGATCAGTGACTCATTTACTTGATGGAATTCAATGGTTCAAAGCACCAAACACTCAATACATATGAGAAAAGCTAATCAAGACCAATCAAGTTTTTTTTTTTTTTTACTGAAATTCAATTTATTTAGAACACTAATGTTGTACAAATGAGCTTATTGCATTGAATATAATGATTGTTGTAGACACAAAAGTTAATTATGTGATCATTTAGCAAGGAATGAGTCCTTGTAATTAAAAGAGAAGCATTGTTATCAAAGAATGAAGGAGCAATGACATTATTCGAGAATAAAACAATTCTATACCTATAAGCAAAGCTAATCAAGATTAATGACTCATTTGCTTGATGGAATTCAATGCATTCAAAGCACTAAGGTCACTCAAATGTGCTTGTTTTAATTAATATTATGTTTCATGTTGACATAAAAGTTAATTTCATTATGATTTTGTGTAAAGGAGTCCTTGCAATGAAGGAAGAAACCTTGTTAGTTAGAAAAGAAGAGACAGTCTCATCATTTAGCAATTAAAACACTTAATTAGCATAATAAAAGTTAATCTAGACAAATCACACCTATTTTTGATGAAATTCAATGGATTTAGTGCACCAAAAATGTACAAATGAGCTTGTTGCAATGAATATAATGTGTGTTGATGGCACAAAAGTTAATTATGAGATCATTTTGTGGTAATGAGCCCTTGTAACAAAAAGAGAAGTTTTGATATCAAAAAAGGAAGTGGACTCCTTATTTGAGAATTAAATCATTCAATACCTATAAGGAAAGCTAATTAAGAGTAATGACTTATTTACTTGATGGAATTCAATGGGTTTAGAGTACAAAAGGTATGAAAATGTGCTTGGTCCAATGAATATAATGTTTTGTGTAGACACAAAAATTAATTTCACCACCATTTTGTGTAAATGAGTCCTTGTAATGAAGTGGGGAGCCCAATTAATTAGAAATGAAGAGATAGTGTCATTATTCTAGAATTGAAACACTCAATGCATATGAGAAAAGATAATTTAGACCAATCACACCTTTGTTTTTTTTTTTCATTTTTGATAGAATTCAACAGATTTAGAGTACCAAAGATGTACAAATGAGCTTGTTCTTATAATTCAAGCTTGAAGGGTAATAAAGCATATCTTAATGTAGGCCAATGCTTTATTAATTTGACTGGAGTACTCAATAGGCTAGCGTTACAATAAAATTCACTCCTAAATAGGAGTTTTTTCTTTTTAAAAAATACATGTCTACAATAAAATAAGAGTGTTTTATATTTTAAGAGTTTATCATTGTCTTTATTTTTAGGGATTTTAAGTTTGTTAATTTAGCCTATAATAAGATTGATTTCATTATTTAAAAGTGCAAAACATTAGTAAAAATAAAATAGAGAATTTTCTTCCTTAGTTTTTTCAAGAACTAACCCTTCTTATGGCATTTAACATGGCTTATCAATCCATTCATTATTAAACTATGACATCCATATGCTTCTATATACCTTAGGTTCATGTTTGTTGTACTTTAGGTCAAGGTTTTTCATAATTGGAATATGACATCCATGAAGGAACTTATTCATAGAGGGTTTTTAAGGGTCCAATAAGCTTTCATGAAGGGCCCATGACATGTTTAAGAGCTAAAAGGATGAAAGAGGCACTCAGCAAGCTAATTAAAGAAATTTGGGCCAAGGCTTTATTAATTTTATTGGAGTATGTAATGGGTCAAGGTTACAATCAAAATAAGAGTGTTCTTGTATTTTAGGAGTTTGTCATTGTCTTTTATTTTTAGGAATTTTATGATTGTTAATTCAACTTGTAAATATGGTTGATTTCATTATTAAAAAAAGTAAAACATTAGTAAAAATAGAAGTGAGATTTTCTTATTTAGCTCTTTAAAGAACTAAATAACTTATCAATAACTAACTTTTCTTGTAACATTCAACCCTACTTATAACCCTTAAATCCCTTCTTTGTTGGAGGCCACTATCCATATCCTTCTTTGTAACTCATGTTGTGTTCCTTGAATATTAGATCTAAGACTTGCATAATTGAAACCTGATTTAACATTCTTGGGTTCTTGTTTGATTCCTTGTGTGTGTTGGATCCCTAAACCACATCTTTTGGGATTCACATTATGGTGTCATTATTCAAGAGCTGAAACACTCAATACATTAAGAAAAAGTAATCTGGACTAGTCAATTTTTTTTTTTGATGGAATTTAATGGATATGGGTGCCAAATATGGACAAATTAGCATCTTGCAAATAATATAATCTTTGTTGTTAACACAAAAGTTAATTACAAGATCATTTTATTGGAATAAGTCCTTGCAATGAAATGATAAGCATTGTTATAAAAAAAAATGAAGAGGCAATCTCATTGTTCAGGAATTAAACTATTTAATACATGTAAGCAAAGCTAATTAAGATAAATGACTCATTTCGCTAATGGAATTCAATAGGTTTAGAGTACCAAAAGTGTATTAATATGCTTATTTCAATGAATACAATGTTTTGTATAGATACAAAAGTTTATTTCACCATTATTTTGTGTAAATGAGCCCTTGCGACAAAGGAAGGAGCCTTGTTAGTTAGAAATAAAGAGACAATTGCGTTATTCAACAATTAAAACACTCAATATGTATAAGAAAAGGTAATCTAAACCAATCACACCTTAAATAAGTCCATTTACAATTAAAACACTCAAAGGTGTACAAAAGTGCTTGTTCCAATGAATAGAATGCTTTGTATAGACACAAAAGTTAGTTTCACATTATTTTGTGTAAATGAGTCCCTACAATGAGGGAAGGAGACTTGTTAGTTAGAAATGAAGAGATGGTCTCCTTATTTAGGAATTGAACCAATTAATATGTATAAGAAAAGGTAATATAAACCAATCATACCCTTTTTGATGGAATTCAATGGATTTAGAAAATCAAAGGTGTAGAAATGAGCTTGTTGCAATGAATATAATGTTTGATGTTGACACAAAATTTAATTACAAGGTCATTTTGTGTGAATGAGTCCTTTCAACAAAATTAGAAGTCTTGTTATCAAAAAATGAAGAGATGATCTCATTATTTAGGAATTAAACTATCCAATACCTATAAAGAAAGCTTATAAGGATTAATGCCTCATTTACTTGATGGAATTCAATAGATCTAGACTACAAAAGATGTACAAACGTGCTAATTCCATTGAATATACTCCTTTGTGTAGACACAAATTTTAATTTCATTGTCATTCTATGTAAATGAGTCTTATCAATGAAGGAAGAGCCTTGTTTGATAGAAATGAAGAGATGTTATCATTATTCAAGAGTCAAAACACTTAATACATATAGGTAAAGGTAATATAGACCAATTACACCTTTTTTTTTGATGAAATTCAATGGATTTTGAGTACCCCAAATGTATGTACGATCTTGTTGTAATAAATATAAGATTTGTTGTTGATAAAAAGTTAATTACAAAATCATTTTACGGATTTAAACTACCAAAGGAGTACAAACATGCTTGTTCTAATGAATATGATATTTTGTGTTAGACACTTAAGTTAATTTCATCGTCATTTTTGTGTAAATGAGTCATGCAATGTAAAAAGAAGTCTTGTTATCAAAAAGTGAAGAGACAGGATATTGTTTGGGAATTAAAGCATTTTAATACTTACAAGGAAAGCAAGTCAAGATCGATGACTCATTTACTTGATGGAGTTCAATAAATTTATGTATAAAATAGTACAAACAAGATTGTTGCCAA
>JBAPLJ010000809.1:0-49045 GCA_037832345.1 Rhizophora mangle
TAACCTTCTTTTGAAAATATTCTAAGATCCAAAAGTCATAGTATCTTCTTATAGTTCAAGAAATAATAAGCATTTGCTTTTCTTTACGACCTTATAATAACCACACATCTCCCTAACTTGAAATTAAGAAGAGTGATCTTTCTAGAATGTCTAATTCTATATCTTTTTTGATTTGAATCATATGTCAAATAAGAAAATATTCAATAATGACCATTTATGCCTTTTTTTTTTCCAAATTTAAAAGATGATTTCTTTAATTTTATGTCACTGAGTCCTTTTTTGCAATGAAGGATAGGAGCCATGTTAGCTAGAAATGAAAAAAAAAAAATTTTTTTTTTTTCCCCCCATTAGTTAGGAATTGCAACATTAAATAGCTATAAGAAAAGCTAATTAAAGATCAAGACTAACCATTACTTCAAGGAATATGATAGGTTTATTAGTACCAATAGTTTGTACAAAGGAGCTTGTTGAAATGACTATAATGTTTACTATTGACACAAATTTTTATTTCTTAAACATTTTAATGTGTCTTTGCAACGAAGGAAGGTGCCTTGATAGGTAGAAATAAGGAGGTTTCATTATTCAAGATTTCAAACCTTCAATATGTATATAAAGAGCTAGTTGACATCAATCAAAGCTTTGTTTGATGGAATTCAATGGATTTAGGGAACCAAAGATGTGCAAACAAGCTGTTGGAAAGAATATAATGTTTCTTATCAACACAAAAGTCAATTAGGAGATCATTTTATGTGAATGAGTACTTGCAACGTAAAGAGAAGCCTTGTTATCAAAATATGAAGAGGTAGTCTCATTATTTGTGAATTAAACCATTCAATATTTGTAAGGATAGCTAACCAAGATCAATGACTCATTTACCTAATTAAATTCAATAGGTTCCAAGTACCAAAGGTATACAAACATGCTTGTTCCAATGAATATAATGTTTTGTCTTGATGCAAAAGTTTATTTCACCATCATTTGGTGTAAATAAGTCCTTACAACAATGGAAGGAGCTTCAATGGCTAGAGATCAAGAGACAATCTCATCATTTAGGAATTGAAACATTTAATACAAATAAGGAAAGGTAACTTAGACCAATGAGACCTATTTTTGATGGAATTCAATGGATTTTGAGTATGAAATTTGTACAAATGAGCTTGTTGAAAAGAATATGAAGTTTATTGTTGACATAAAAGCTAATTACAAGATAATTTGTGAAAATGAGTCTTTGAAACAAAAAAAAAAAATTTGTTATCAAAAAATAAAGAGAGTCTCATTGTTTAAGAATTAAGCTAATCAATTCATATTAGGAAAACTAATCAAAATCAATGACTTATTTGCTTGTTGGAATTTAATGGATTCAGAGTAACAAAAGTTTAAAGACATTCTAACTCCAAGGAGTAGAATGTTTTATATAGACATTAAAGTTAATTTCATCATCATTTTGTGTAAATGAGTCCTTATAACAAAGGAAGGAGCCTTGTGAATTAAAAATGAAGAGATGATCTTGTTATTCATGAATTTAGACACTAAAAATTTATAATAAAAGCTAAATAAGACCACTAAAAACCCCTTTATATATATATATATATATATATAATTTAATGGATTTAAAATACCAAACATGTAGAAATGAGCTTTTTGCAATGAATACAATGTTTGATGTTGACACAAAAGTTAATCATAAGATTATTTTGTGTAAGTTCTTGCAGCAAAAAAAGTGAAGCCTTGTTAAAAAAAAATGAAGAGGTAGTCTCATTGTTTAAGAATTAAACCATTTGATTCCTATAAGGAAAGCAAATCATGATCAATGCCTCTTGTTATAAAAAATTGAAGACACTCTCATTGTTAAGGAATTAAACATTTAATACCTATAAAGAAAGCTAATCAAAATTAAAGACTCATTTTGCTTGATGGAATTCAATGGATTCATAATATCAAAGATGTACATACATGCATGTTACAATGAATATAATGTTTTGTGCCAAAAAAAGAAAATAAAAAACTGAATTTCACCATCATTTTACGTAAATAAATTTTTGTAATGAAGGATGGAGCCTTGTTAGCTAGAAATCAAAGATGTATATACATGCTTGTTCCAATGAATAGAATGTTTTGTGCAAACAAAAAGAGAATTTGACTATCATTTTGGGTAAATAACTCTTTGCAACAAAGGAAAGAGCCTTGTTAGCTAGAAATGAAAAGAAGGACTAACTATTTAGGATTCAAAAGCTTCAATATGTATAAGAAAACTCAATAAAGATCAAGGCAAGATTTTTTTTTTATAGATTTCAATGGATTTAGAGAACCAAAGATGTGCAAAAGAGCTTATAGCAAAAAGAAAAGAAAAGAAAAAAATGCCTCAATTTATTTAATTTAGAGAAAAAGGAGTCATTGATATTCTAATCAAAGATGTCCATATGTGCTTGTTCAACTAAATAGAATGTTTTGTGTAGAAAAAAAAAGTGAATTTCACCATCAATTTGGGTAAATAAATCTTTGCAACAAAGGAAGGAGCCTTATTACGCAGAAATGAATAGAAGGTCTCATTACTTAAGATTTCAAGCCTTCAATATGGATAAGAAAAGGTCATCAAGATCAATTAAAGCTTTGTGTGATGGAATTCAATGGATTTAGAGAACCAAAGATGTGCAAGTGAGTATGATCCAAAAAGAAAAGGAAAAGAAAAATGCCTTAATTTATTCAATTTAGAGAAAAAGGATTCATTGATATTCTAAATCCATTAATGGAATTTAATGGATTTAGAATATCAAAGATGTACATATGTGTGTGTTCCAATATATAGAATGTTTTGTCCAGACAAAAAGTGAATTTCACCATCATTTTGGGTAATTAAGTCTTTGAAACAAAGAGAGCAGCTTGGTTAGGTAGAAATGAATAAAAGGTCTCATTATTTTAGATTTCAAGCCTTCAATATGGATAAGAAAAGGTCATCAAGATCAATTAAAGCTTTGTTTGATGGAATTTAATGGATTTCGAGAACTAAAGATGTGTGAATGAGCTTGATTCAAAAAGAAAAGGAAAAGAAAAATGCCTTAATTTATTCAATTTAGAGAAAAAGGATTCATTGATATTCTAAATCCATTAATGGAATTCAATGGATTGAGAATATCGAAGATGTACATATGTGTGTGTTCTAATATATAGAATGTTTTGTGTAGAAAAAAAGTGAATTTCACCATCATTTTGGGTAAATAAGTGTTTGCAACAAAGAAAAAAGCCTTGATAGGTAGAAATGAATAGAAGGTCTCATTATCTAAGATTTCAAGCCTTCAATATGGATAAGGAAAGGTCATTAAGATCAATTAAAGCTTTGTTTGATGGAATTCAGTGGATTTAGAGAGCCAAAGATGTGCAAATGAGTTTGATCCAAAAACAAAAGGAAAAGGAAAATGCCTTAATTTATTCAATATATAGAAAAAGGATTCATTGATATTCTAAATCCATTAATGGAATTTAATGGATTTAGAATATCAAAGATGTACATACGTGTGTGTTCCAATATATAGAATGTTTTGTCCAGACAAAAAGTGAATTTCACCATCATTTTGGGTAAATAAGTCTTTGCAACAAAGAAAGGATCCTTGTTTGGTAGAAATGAAGAGAAGGTCACATTTATTTAAGATTTCAAGCCTTCAATATGGATAAGAAAAGGTCATCAAGATTAATTAAAGCTTTGTTTGATGGAATTCAATGGATTTAGAGAACCAAAGATGTGTGAATGAGCTTGATTCAAAAAGAAAAGGAAAAGAAAAATGCCTTAATTTATTCAATTTAGAGAAAAAGGATTCATTGATATTATAAATCCATTAATGGAATTCAATGGATTGAGAATATTGAAGATGTACATACGTGTGTGTTCCAATATATAGAATGTTTTGTGTAGAAAAAAAGTGAATTTCACCATCATTTTGGGTAAATAAGTGTTTGCAACAAAGAAAAAAGCCTTGTTAGGTAGAAATGAATAGAAGGTCTCATTATCTAAGTTTTCAAGCCTTCAATATGGATAAGGAAAGGTCATCAAGATCAATTAAAGCTTTGTTTGATGGAATTTAGTGGATTTAGAGAACCAAAGATGTGCAAATGAGTTTGATCCAAAAACAAAAGGAAAAGGAAAATGCCTTAATTTATTCAATATATAGAAAAAGGATTCATTGATATTTTAAATCCATTAATGGAATTCAATTGTTAAATTTTGATGACTCTAATCTAGTCTTTGCTTTGGACCTGTTTATTTTAATTGCTATCTTGACTTCACTGTCTCTTTGCATGACAAAAAAATATTCTTGATGTTTTAACTTTACAAATCAAAATTCATAATAATCGTTTTGCAGAAGGATCTATACCTCTTAGTTTGATGTATAAAATCCAATATAAAGCTATAAAGTCTTCCTTTCATACTAAGACTTTGTGTGGCCCTGATGATAAAGGTGAAATGATTCTTTGGCAAATTGACATGAGAAGATCCATCCTCCAAACTCCAAAGTATATCAAATGGCATAAAGTTGACCTTCTCGATACTTGGAAGATTGATAATGCTACCATACCACAACCTCCTGTTAATCCTAAACTTAACAAGATAACCCAACATGATGACAAAAATGTTAGTGTCTCTTTTGCAAGACACTCCACTAGTTCCAGATCTACATCTTTTAAAGATGAAGATCTCCAATCTCGTATTGCTAATTACCTGCAAAGGAGTAATTTAGCAAGACACCCTCCTAGTCACATTAGGACCAACAATTATGCTTTTAACATTTCAGGTATTGATCTACAACGTCAAATACCTAGGCCAACCTACAATGAGACTTCTCCAAGATCTCCAGACTCTATTGAAGCCTCTGCTTCCCAAGTACAATTTCTTGATGAGTCTGAGGTAAATCCTGAACTAAATATTCTTGAAAAGGAATTTTCAAATGAATTTCAAATTAATAAAGAAGTTTTGAGAAAAAAGTTTTATTCCAGTTGGAATAATTAAAAAAGAAAATGGTTTTTAGAAAATTTTCAAAATGAAAAAAGACTAGCCATCCAATAGGAATATTATAACTGGATGACTAGCAATAAACAAAACATTTTATTTTTTGACTAGTTTGAAGAAATAAGTTTCCAAAAGAATTTTGACTATCCTTGGATTACTAAGGGACAAAAACTGCAGACACACACTGCAACGCAACAATGGGAATTGATGAATGGTTCTAAAATAGAATCAGTTCATCCCCCATCATACGAAATTCAATTTAAACATAAAGGATCTATTCTTTCTGCTTCACCTTTCAAAATCAGGAGAGAACATGAAGCTTCCTCTCTAAAAGATTTCCAAAAAATAATGGAACAAAATAATTATACAAACAAAATTTTACAAACTATAGAAAATCAAATTTCAAATATTGAAACTATCACAAATATTCCTAAAACAACAGATATTATTTCTAAACCAATTTCTCAACCAATTTTCAAACCATTTCAAATCTCTACAAATACTTCAAATGAATTTTAACATATTTTAGTTCAGAAATATCAAACTCTTAAGGACAAACCTTCCTCTAGTAAAACTATCCAAACACTTCAAGACACCAACTCCTCTGATTCCTCAACAAAATCCTTCAAAATACAAAGAGTCAAAATTGAACCTACCAAATTTCCTACTCGAATGTACTATCCTAGACCAACTGCTCCAGATATTACACTTGAAGAAAAACCCTCATTTTCACTATCACTAAACATTTTATTGGTGATCCTTTTCATTTGAAGGATAAAAACACTGAATTACTTTCAAATTTAAGATGCAAATATTTACATAATTTTCGCTGGTACAAAGATACTTTCATAACTCATGTTATGCAGCGAAAAGATGCCAACCAACCATTTTGGAAAGGAAAATTCCTTGTTGGTCTACCTAAATTATTAGGAGAACGTGTTAGAAACAAACTCTATGATCTTTACAACAAACAAATTCCCTATGACACTTTGTCTTATGGTGAACTAACCAATTTTATCCAAAAAGAAGGATTACAGGTTTGTAGTGACCTTTGGCTCCAAAAGCAAATCAAGAAAGAAAGACAAAAAACCTAGAAGGAGCTTGGATCTTTTTATGCCTAATTTGATGACCAAGCCTACCAAAAACAACAAACTACAAAAAGACCTAAAATAAAGCCCAAACAAAACCGACCCAAAAACACAAACCCATTCTATAAAAGGTCCAAAATTAAAGAAAAAATCCTTTAAACCCACCTCTCAGGAATTTCAACCAAGCCATCAGCCGAACCAAAAACCTATTATATGTTACAACTGCAAAAGACCTGGCCATTCGGCCCGATATTGTAAATTTTATACCAAACTACAAACAGTTGAACTTACTGAAGAAGTCTAAACCCAGATACAAACTCTACTTGTTGACAGCTCAGATGGATCTAATGCATCTTCTGAGGATGATCTACAACCCGATGAAGTCAACACAGATACAACTTTGGACAACGAAATTTCTGTATTAACTTGTGACCAAGAACAAATTCTTGACATCCTTGACAATCTAGGTAATGATCAAGCCAAAACCCTTTTCCTTGAAAAGCTTTTGAAAGCACCTGTTTCTTTAAAACCTAATGACCTGCTTCTTCAAACTCAAACACCATATAATCTTCAACATATCTTGAACCATTTTGAACACCCACAAACTCAACTTGTTACCATTAATGACCTCAAAGAAGAAATCAACCTTCTAAAGTCAGAAATCTCCCAACTCAAATAACAACAGAATAAAGACCATCAAATTCTTTTATCTCTTATAAATGCTTAAAACCAACCAGAACCATCTAAACTTGTTGAATCACCTTCATTACCGCTTGAAATTCCAACTGAATCTACCAATGAATTTCTGTTTCTTTTAATAGAAATTACTACTCAAAAATGGCTGATCAACATTAAACTAACCATTGCTAACCAATATTCTTTACAAACAATCACTTTAGTTGACACTAGTGTAGATCTCAACTGTATCCAAGAAGGATTGATTCCAACCAAATTTTTTGAAAAAACAACCGAGGGACTCAAATCGGCAAGCAACTACCGACTGATCATTGATTACAAACTCTTAGATGTGCATGTTTGCCAACAAGGTATCTCTCTTAAAACTTCATTTATTTTGGTAAAAAACCTTAAACAAAAAGTTATCCTTGGTACCCCATTTTTCAGTCTCATTAAACCATTTACTGTCACTAACCAAGGAATTTATACCAACATTTTCAACCAAGCAATTAGTATTGAATTCATTCAAAAACCTCATATCAAAACTATTAATCTTTTGAAATCCTTGTCTTTTCAAAAATTAGCTGAAATAAATATCCTCTTGCAAACAAAAAAATCTCAGTTAAACCATCTTAGATCAGAAATTTCTTTTAAGTCCCTCCAAAACCAGCTTCAAACACCTGCTATCCAAAACCAGATCCAAATCATTTAAACCCAAATTAAGCAAACTATTTGTTTTGATGTCCCAAATGCATTCTGGCATAGACATCAAAACATTGTTACTTTACCTTATACCAAAACCTTCAATGAAAGACAAATTCCCACAAAAATTAGGCCTATCCAAATGAATTCTGATTTGGTCAAACATTGCAAATCTAAGATTGATAGCCTTCTCAGTAAAAGAATCATCAGACCAAGCAAGTCACCATGAAGTTATGCAGCTTTCTATGTCAACAAAAATACTGAACTTGAGCGTGTTATTCCCCGATTGGTAATAAATTACAAACCTTTGAATGATGCCCTGGAATGGATCAGATATCCAATTCCTAATCAAAAAGATTTGCTTCAGAGATTAGTTCATGCCCAAATATTTTCTAAATTTGACATGAAATCTAGTTTTTGGCAAATACAAATCCATGAGATAGATAGGTACAAAACTACATTTACTATTCCATTTGGATAGTATGAATGGAATGTTATGCCTTTTGGTTTTAAAAAATGCACCTTTTGAGTTCCAACATATTATGAATGACATCTACATCTCATGCATGCATTTTATTATTGTATACATTGATGATGTTCTTGTCTTTTCAGAAAACATTGACAAACATATCAAACATTTGTATCATTTCATAAATCTTACAAAGAAAGCAGGTTTAATAGTCTCTAGATCAAAGATGGAGCTATTTCAAACCAACGTAAGATTTCTTAGACATTATATAACCCAGGGAATCATTACACAATATTCCAGATCCCTTTCATTTGCTAAAAAATTTCTTGATCAAATCACTGATAAAAATCAATTACAGAGATTTCTTGGAAGTCTCAACTATGTTTCTAATTTTTATCCCAAATTGCATCTTACAATTAAACCACTCCACAAATGGCTATCCAAAAAGCATTCATCAGAACCCTGGAATGAGGATCTCACATGGTTAGTTCAAGAGATCAAAGCTCAGGTCCAAACTTTACCTTGCCTACATCTGGCTGATCCTAACCTACCCAAGATTGTAGAAACAGATGCTTCTAATATGGGTTATAGGGGTATTCTCAAACAGGTAAAAGACTAGAAAGAATAGTTGGTCAAATATACCTCAAAGCATTGGAATGAATGCCAAAGGAAGTATTCCACTATCAAACAGGAAATTTTAGCTATTGTTTTATGTATTTCAAAATTTCAAAATGATTTACTAAATCAAAAATTTTTATTGTGTATTGATTGCCAAGCAGCCAAATATGTTTTAAAAAAGGATGTTCAAAATCTTGCTTCAAAACAAATTTTTGCCAGATGGCAAGTAATTTTAATTATTTATGATTTTGAAATAGAATACATCAAAGGTTCTTCAAATAGTCTTCCTAATTTCCTTACAAGAGAATTTTTGCGGGGAAATGACTCGCAAGAAGAAAAATCCCAAAACCAAAACATGGGCTGAAGCCTGCCAACACTCAGATTCATAATATGATTCCCAACCAATGGCCCAACCTCGTCAAAAGGTTACCTCAGAATCCTCCCAATCTTCAAACAATTCTAAACCTAACTTTAGTCAGCTCAGTCTAACAGCAAAGAAAACTCTGAAGGCCCTCATAGCCAAACTAAATGAAGACAAATCCACTGCAAAGTCCAAAAGGAGACCAACACCACCCTTTTCTCCAAAAGAAGAACAACTCAGGGTCTCCAACAAAGGAAAACAGGTGATAACCTTATCACCACCAAAACAACAGCCAATTATTTTGCCACAAAATGTTTCTCAAAATTCTTTACAAACCATTTTCCCTAAAAATAAAGAAATTGCAATTCAGCATGCATCCCCAAAAATCTTCCCTCCAACATATTTCAAAAAAATTCGTTTTTCCAAAATATTGAACTTGTGAAATCTGGCTTTTACAATGATGATCCCAAAAAATGTGCAAAAAACATGTTTAGAGAAGACTGGTTTTACAAACCCTGGGATTCTCTTAAAACTCCAAAATTTTATAAAGCCATCCTTGTTGACACCTATTCCGCAAAATTTTGTCACCATTCTTAAAATGGTGAAATAGGCTACTCTACACTACAAATCATCAGAATTCTCCATCCAACAGAATGGCCCAATCACCCTTGCACAAAAGTATCCTTCAGATCCTCAGTTTACCAAAATTCCAAATTTTCCTAACATTTTAATTACTGGGATTACAAACAAGCCTAGTTTAATGTTCTTTATATTTAAAATTCTTAATTTAAACATTCCTGGTTATTTTTCTGGGAAACACAAACTATTATCAAATTCCCATTATGGTTTGTCCAATGGTGGTCTTGGTTTGGCCCTATTGTTCAAATCTTTCCTGAACCAATTCAAGAAGGGTTTCAGATTTTTCTAAAAAATATTCCTTCTCACAAACAGAGAATGCATATCCTATGCTTCTCCTATTTTGTTACTATTTCAGATTACCATGGTGTTGTATGTGGGACTTCTAATTCAAACTAAACCCACTTACTGCTACTCCAATCCTCGGAAGAACCTACAAAGTCAAGTTCTGGCTGTAGTTCAGCAATGATCGACAGCAAAAAGCACACCCCCATGGTGTTCTAGAATGGTTCAACAAACATCCAAACCAGTCAAACCAAGTTGAAGCATCATCATCAAAATTTATGGCCTATAAAGCACAAAAACAGGCCCAACTGGCGGGTTCCAAATCACAGGAAGAATACATTTCTTCCCTCAAACAAACTTTAGCTGAAGTTGAAAGACAATTCATTGAAGCATCCACATCAAAAGATCCACTCAGATACATTGATGACATCCTGACATCTCCGACTCAATCATCGGTCAAAGTATTAGTCAAATCCAAGAAAAAGGAAAAGTAAAAGTAAAATTACCCAGGGTAACTTACTTTTACTTGTCTGCCAAAATTAAAAGTAAAGAATCCACTCAAGTTGTCTGCCAACACAACCAAAAGATAATTTGTTTGCACTTTTTCTGTTCATAGAAAAGTTAATTATGGGATCATTTTGTGTGAATAAGTCCTTACAATGAAAAGAGAAGCCTTGTTAACAAAAAAATGAAGAGGCAATCTCATTGTTTGAGAATTAAACCATTCAATATCTATAAGAAAAGCAAACATGATTAATGACTCATTTTCTTGTTGTGATTGAATGGATTTAATGTACTAAAGGTATACATCATATTTGTTCCAATGAATAGAATATTTTAAGCAGATAAAAAAGTTATTTTCACCCTCATTTTGTGTAAATGAGTCCTTACAACAAAGGAAGGGTCCTTGTTGGTTAGAAATGAAGAGACAATCACATTATTCAAGAATTAAAATAGTCTTAAATATAGGAAAAGCTAATCTAAACCAATGAAACCCTTTTGTGTCTCATTTTTTTTGATGGAATTCAATGGATTTAGAGTAGCAAATATGTACAAATGAGTTTCTTGCAATGATTACAATAGTTGTTGTTGACACAAAAGTTAGTTATAAAATCATTTTGTGTCAATGAATCCTTGCAATGAAAAGAGGAACCTAGTTGTCAAAAAATGAAGAGATGGTCTCATTGTTTAGGAATTAAACCATTTAATACCTATAAGGAAAGTTAATCAAGATCAATGACTCATTTAATTTATGGAATTTAATAGGCATAGAGTACCAAAAGTGTCCAAATGTGCATGTTCCAATGAATATGTCCTTGCAATGAAAGAAGGAGCCTTATTAACTAAAATTGAAGAGAATGTCTCACTATTTAAGAATTGAAACATAGTTGTAAGAAAAGCTAATGAAGATCAATCTAGCCTTTGTTTAAAGGATTTTAATGGGTTTAGAGTACTAAAGTTGCATAAATGTGATTGTTGCAATGAATATAATGAATATATATGTCATTGTTATCAAAAAATGAAGAGACAACCACACCTTCAATTGATAGAATTCAATGGATTTAGGGTACCAAAGATGTACAAATAAGCTTGTTGCAATGAATATTATTTGTTGTTGACATAAAAGCTAATTACAAGTTCATTTTGTGTGATTAAGTTAATGCAAGGAAAAGACAAGTCTTATTAAAATGATATGATAGTCTCATTGCTCAAGAATTAAACCATTTAATACCTACAAGGAAAGCTAATCAAGATCAATGATTCATCTGTCTGATGGAATTCAATGGATTTAGAGTACCAAAGGAGTAGAAATGTGCTTGATCTAATGAATAGAATGTTTTGTATAGACTTTAAAAATTAATTTAACCATTTTTTTTGTGTGAATGAATCCTTACAACGTTGGAAGGAGCCTCATTAGCTAGAAATGAAAAGAAGGTTTCATTATTCAGGAATTAAAACATTCAATAGGTATTGAAAAAGTGAATAAAGATAAATCAAAACATTATTTGATGGAATTTAATGGATTAAGAGTAGTAAAGATGTAGAAATTAGATTCATACAATGTATAGAATGGTTGTTGTTGATACAATAGTTAATTACAAGATCATTTTATGTTAATGAATCCTTATAATGAAAAGAAAAACCTTGTTATCAAAAATTTGAAAAAGTCTCATTGTTCAAGAATTAAACCATTTAATACCTGTAATGAAGCTAATTAAGATCAATGACACACTTAATTGATGGAATGCAATAGGTTTAGAGTACCAAATTTGTCCAAACATGTGTTATTCTGATGAATATAGTGTTTTGTGATGACAAAATGGTTAATTTCACCATAATTTTGTGTAAATAAGTCCTTACAATGAAGGAAGGAGCTTCATTAGCCAAAAATGAAGAGATCTTAATATTCAAGAATTGAAACATTAAATAGCTATAAGAAAAGCTAATGAATATCTATCGAACCTTTGAAGAATTTCAATGGGTTTAGAGTATCAAAGTTGTATACACATGTTTTTTGCAATGAATATAATGAATATAGACATCCTTGTTATCCAAAAATGAAGAGAAGATCACATTGTCCAGGAATTATACCATTCATTACCCATAAGCAAAGCTAATCAAGATCAATGACTAATTTACTTGATGGATTTGAATGGGTTTAAGTACCAAAGATGTACCAATGATCTTATTACAATAAGTATAATGTTTGCTCTTGTTACAAAAGTTAATTATGAGATCATTATGAAAAAGGGAATCCTTGTTGTCAAAAATTGAAGAGGTAGTCTTATTGATGGAGAACAAACCATTTAATACCTATAGTGAAAGCAAATTAAGATCAATGACTCATTTACATGATGAAATTTAATGGATTGATAGTACTAATGATGTATAAACAAGCTTTTTTCAATGAATATAAATTTTGATGTTGATACATAAGTTGATTGAAGGATCATATTGTATGAATGAGTCCTTGTGATTGAAAGAAAAGTCTTATTGTCAAAAAAAAAAAAAAAAAGACTAGATAGTCTCATTATTCAGGAATTAAAACACACTCAATATATATAAAAAAACATAACCTAGACCAATCACACTTTTTTTTTTATGGAATTCAATGGATTTAGAGTGCTAGAGATGTACAAATGAGCTTGTTGCAAAGATATAATATTTACTATTGACACAAAAGTTAATTACGAGATTATTTTGCATGAATGAGTCATGCAATGAAAAAAAATGTTTTGTTATATATAAAAAATGTGAAATAGTCTCATTATTTAGGAATTAAATCACTTAAAACTTATAAGATAAGGTAATGTAGACCAATCATACCTTTTTTTGATGGAATTCAAAGGACTATTGCAATGAATATAATATTTGTGTTAACACAAAAGTTAATTATAGGATCATTTTGCATGAATGAGTCCTTGCAATGAAAAGAGAAGTCTTGCTATCAATAAATGAGGAGATAGTCCAATTGTTTAGGAATTGAACCATTTCAATACCTATATGGAAAGCTAATTAAGATTAATAACTCATTTGCTTGATGGAATTCAATGGATTCATAGTACCAAAGGTTTAAATACATGCTTACTTTAATAAATAAAATATTTTGTGTGGACCAAAAAATTAATTTCACCATCGTTTTGTGTAAATGAGTCCTTGTAATGAATGAAGGATCCTTATAAATTAGAAATGAAGACATATAGCAAAAGCTAATCTAAACCAATCAAACCCTTTTTTTTATGGAATTCAATGTATTTAGAGTAACAAAAGATGTAGAAAGGAGTTTCTTGCAATGAATACAATAGTTGTTGTTGAAACAAAAGTTAATTACAAGATCATTTTGTGTTGATGAGTCCTTACAATGAAAAGATAAACCTTTTTATCAAAAAATAAAGTGGTAGTCTCATTGTTAAAAAATTAAACTATTCAATACTTATAAGGAAACCTTATTAAGATCAATGACTCATTTAATTGATGAAATTCATTAAGTTTAGAGTACCAAAAGTGTCCAAACTTGTTTACTCCAATCAATATAATGCTTTGTAAAGGCCAAAAGGTTAATTTCACCATTATTTTGTGCTGATAAGTCCTTAAAACAAAAGAAGGAGCCTTTTAGCTGAAAATGAGGTGAAGTCTCATTATTTTGAATTTAAACATTCAATTATTAAAAAAATGCTAATGAAGATCAATCTAACTTTTGTTTAAAAGATTTCAATGGGTTTAGAGTACTAATGTTTTATAGACATGCTTTTTTGCAATGAATATAATGAATATAGATGTCCTTGTTATCATAAAATGAAGAGACAATACATTGTTTACGAATTATATTGTTTAATACTTGTAAGAAAAGCTAATCAAGAAATTACTCATTTCCCTAATGGAATTTAATGGGTTAAGAGTACCAAAGATGTACCAATGATCTTATTATAATGAGTATAATGTTTGCTCTTAGCACAAAAGTTAATTACAATAACATTTTGTGTAAATGACTCTTTGCAATGAAAAGAGAAAAATTGTTATCAAAAAATGAAGAGGCAATCTCATTGTTGGAGAATTAAACCATTCAATGCCTATAAAGAAAGCTAATCAAGATCATTGACTCATTTTCTTCATGGATTTCAATGGGTTTAGAGTGCTAATGATGTACCAATAATCTTATTGCAATGAATATAATGTTTGCTTTTGGCATAAAACTTAATTATGAGATCATTTTGTGTGAATGACTCCTTACAACAAAATGAATTGCCTTGTTATTAAAAAATGAAGACGAAATGTCATTGCTTGGGAGTTAAACCATTCAATGCTTACAAGGAAAGCTAATCAAGATCAATGACTCATTAGCTTGATGGAATTTAGTGGATTTAGAGTACTAAAGGTGTACTAACATGCTTGTACCATCATTTTGTGTTACACAAAATTTAATTTCACTAATCATTTTGTGTAAATAATTCCATGCATTTAGGAAAAGAGCCTTGTTAGCTAGAAATGAAGAGAAGATCTCATTATTCTAGAATTGAAAACTTAAATAGCTATAAGAAATGCTAATCAAGATTAATCAAACCTTTATATGTAGGAATTCAATCAATTAAGAGTACTAAAGTTGTATACATGTGCTTATTGCAATGAATATAATGATTATAGACATCCTTGTAAGCAAAAAATGAGGAGATGATCACCTTGTTCAAGAATTAAACCATTCAATACCTATAAGGAAAGCTAATCAAAATCAATGACTCATTTATTTGACAAGATTCAATGGATTTAAAGTAATAAAGATGTAAAAATGAGCTTATTGCAATGAATATAATATTTTTTGTTGACACAAAGGTAATTACAAAGGAATGAGCCTTGTTAGTTAGAAATGAAGAGATAGTTTCCTTATTTGGTAATTGAATCACCCAAAATGTGTAAAAAAAGATAATCCAAACCAATCACATCCCATTTTTGATGGAATTCAATGGATTTAGAGTACCAAAGTTGTACAAATGAGCTTGTTGCAATGAAAAGAGATCATTTTGTGTGAATAAGTCCTTGCAATGAAAGGAGAATACTTGTTATCATCAAATGAAAAAGAGGTCTCATTATTCAAGAGTTAAACCATTTAACACTTGTTAGGAGAATTAATCATGATCTATGAGTGATTTACTTGATGGAATTTGATTAGTTTAGAGTACCAAAAGTTTACACTCATGCTTGTTGCAAAGAATATAATGCTTTGTGTTGACACAAAATGATGTGAATCCTAACAAACATGGCTTAGGAACCTAACATGCTTGAGAAATCAAGTTAGAATCTATGAAAGCTAAATCATATTTAAATCATGCAAGACCTAGACCCAAAGTTCAAGGAACATGAACCTAAGGTAAAAGGAAGGATATAGATGCTACACTCTAGCAAAGAAGGGATTTGGGAGTGATAAGTTAGGTTGAACTCTACAAGAAGAGTTAGTTCTTGATAAGTTCTTTAATTTTTCAAATAAATCAGAGGAGAAAATTTTCACTAATGTTATGCAACTTTTATAATGAAATCAAGCTTATTTATAGGTTGAATTGATAACCCTCAAAAAACCAAAAAATAAAGTTTGTTATAAATGAACAGATGATCTCCTTATTCTAGAATTAAAACATTTAATACATATAAGAATAGCTAATTTAGACAAATTTCACCTTTATTTGATGTAATTTAATGGATTTAGAGTACTAATGATGTAGAAATGAGCTTCATACAATCAATACAATGCTTATTGTTGTTGACACAAAGTTAATTTTGAGATCATTTTATGGGGATGGGTCTTTGTAATGACAGGGTAAGCCATGTTGTAAAAAAAATGAGGAGGTGTCCTCATTGTTTAAGAATTAAACCATTTAATATTTGTAAGGAAAGCTAATCAAGATCAATGGCTCATTTATTTGATAGAATTCAATGGGTTTAGAGTATTAAAGGTGTGCAAATGTGCTTGTTCCAAATAATATAATGTTTCTTTGTTAACACAAAAATTAATGTCACCTTCATTTTGTGTAAATGAGTCCTTACAACAAAGGACCCTTGTTCATTAGAAATGAAGAGATTGTCTCATTATTTAGTAATTGAAACACTCTCTATGTATAAAAAAAATGGTAATTTAGGCAAATCACACATTTTTTTGATGGACATCAATGGGTTTAGGGCACCAAAAATGAAGAAATGAGCTTGTACAAGGAAATAATGTTTGTTGTTGACCCATAAGCTAATGAGTCTTTGTAACAAAAAGAGAAGTCTTGTTATCAAAAAGTGAAGAGATAGCCTCATTGTTGAGGAATTAAACCATTCAATATTTATAAGGATAGCTTATAAAGATCAATGACTCATTTACTTGATGGAATTCAAAGGTTCAAAGCACCAGTTACTCAATACATATGAGAGAAGCTAATCAAGACCAATCAAACTTTTTCTTTTAATGAAATTCAATAATTTAGAACACTAAAGATGTACAAATGAGCTTGTTACATTAAATATAATGTTTATTGTAGACACAAAAGTTAATTATAAGATCATTTTGTGGGAATGAGTCCTTGCAATGAAAAGACAAGCATTGTTATCAAAAAATGAAGAAGCAATGTCATTGTTTGGGAATAAAACTATTTTATACCTATAAGAAAAGTTAATTAAGATTAATGACTCAATTTCTTGATGGAATGCAATGCATTTAATTAATATCATCTTTCATGTTGACACAAAAGTCAATTTCATTATGCTTTTATGTAAAGGAGTCCTTGTAATGAAGAAAGAAACCTTATTAGTTAGAAAAGAAAAGACATTCTTGCTAATTAACAATTAAAACACTTAATTAGTATAACAAAAATTAATCTAGACCGATCACACCTATTTTTGATGAAATTCAATGGATTTAGAGCACTAAAATTGTACAAATGAGCTTGTTGCAATGAATATTATGTTTGTTGTTGGCATAAAAATTAATTGTGAGATTATTTTGTGGAAATGAACCCTTCTATCAAAAAGAGAACTTTTGTTATAAAAAAATGGAAGTGGACTCATTGTTTGAGAATTAATCCATTTAATATCTATAAGGAAAGTTGATTAAGATTAATGACTCATTTACTTGATGGAATTTAATGGGTTTAGAGTACAAAAAGTGTGAAAACATGCTTGGTCCAATGAATATAATGTTTTATGTAGACACAAAAATTAATTTCACAATCATTTTGTGTAAATGAGTCCTTGTAATGAAGTGGGGAGCTTTATTAATTAGAAATGAAGAGACAATGTCATTATTTTGGAATTGAAACACACAATGCATATGAGAAAAGATAATTTAGATCAATCACACCTTTTTTTTATGGAATTTAATAGATTTAGGGTACTAAAGATGTACAAATGAGCCTGTTCTTATAATTCGAGCTTAAAGAGTAGTAAAGCATATATTAATGTAGGCCAAGGCTTTATTAATAGACTAGAGTTAGAATAAAATTCTTATGGCATTTAACTTGGCTTATCAATCCCTTCATTCCTAAATTATGGCATCCATATGCTTCTTTATACCCTAGGTCCACGTTCCTTGCACTTTGGGTCTAGGTTTTTCATAATTAAAATATGATTTAGCTTTCTTGGGTTCTTGTTTGATTAGTTGTATATGATAGGTCCCTAAGACACATCTTTTGTGATTCACATCAGTTAGTATCAAAGCTTTAAGGATTATAGGTTTAATTATCAAAAATCTGAGTTTTTTTTTGTTCTTCTTCTAATCCACATTCTATAACCTCTTGTTTTTTGAGTTTGCAAACACTAGCTTTTTTTTAATTTTTGTTTACAAACTGTAATTGCTACAATAATTTGGATATAAATAAATTTTTTCTTATGTGTTTTGCAATTTAATCTTATTGTGTTTTCCTTTGATTTTAAGTTGTTAGAATTTGTTAGTTATAAGGTGACTTTAATTGAGCTTATTTAGTTCAATAAAGGAATAAGAGAAAAAAGCCGAAGTTATATAGTGTGCAAACACAAGGGTGACTATCATACTATAAGGGAGTGCATGAGAGGTTGTTCCTAACATCTTTTTCTTGTTTTATGCAAGTGATGATTTGAGACAAATCCTTTAAAGGAGAGGGGAAAAGATGAGATCCATGAAGGAACCATTGCATTAAGGGCTTTTAAGTGTCCATTAAGCAATTAAGAAGGGCCAATGACATGTTTAAGAGTTAAAAAGATGAAAGAGGCACTTAGCAGGTTGATTACAGAAATTTAGGTTGAAGATAATTCAAACTTAAAGGGTAGCAAAGCACATCTTAATGTGAGCCAAGGCTTTATTAATTTCAATGGAATACTTAATGGGCCAAGGTTATAATAAAATCCACTCCTTAATAAGAGTTTGTTATAAAATAAGAGTTTATAATAAAATAGGAGTATTTTTATATTTTAGGAGTTTTTCATAGTTTTTATTTTTAATATTTTTAGGCTTGTTAATTTAGCCTATAAATATGCTTGATTTCATTATTAAAAAAAAGTAGAACATTAGTGAAAATAAAAGTGAGATTCTCTTATTTAGTTCTTTAAAGAACTAAAAAACTTATCAAGAACTAACTATTCTTGTGACATTCAACCAAACTTTTCACTCTTAAATCCCTTCTTTGATGGAGGGTGCCATCCATATTCTTCTTTATAGTTTAGGTTTATGTTCCTTGAATATTGGATCTAGGACTTGCATAATTGAAACCTAGTTTAGCTTTCTTGGGTTCTTGTTCAATTCCTTGTTTGTGTTGGATCCCAAAACCATATCTTTTGGGATTCACATTACAGTGTCATTATTCAAGAACTAAAACACTCAATACATTAAGAAAAGGTAATCTAGACTACTCATATTTTTTTTTTTTTGGAATTTAATGGATATAGAGTGCCAAAAATGGACAAATGAGCATGTTGCGATTAATATATGATGTTTGATGTTAATACAAAAGCTAATTACAAGATCAATTTGTGGGAATGAGTCCTTGCAATGAAAAGGTCAACCCTGTTATCAAAAAATGAAGAGGTAGTCTCACTGTTCAAGAATTAAACTATTCAATAAATGAAAGCAAAGTGAATTAAGATCAATGACTCATTTACTTTATGGAATTCAATAAGTTTTTAGAGTACTACAAGTGTACAAATATGCTTATTTCAATGAATATAATGTTTTTGTGTAGATATAAAAGTTAATTTCACATTATTTTGTGTAAATGAGCCCTTGCAACAAAGGAAGGAGCCTTGTCAGTTAGAAATAAAGAGACAATTTCATTATTCAACAATTAAAACACTCAATATGTACAAGAAAAGGTAATCTAGACCAATCACACTTTTTTTTATTTGATAAAATTTAAGGATTTAGAGTACCAAATATGAACAAACAAGCTTAGTGCAATGAGTATGATGTTTGATGTTGACAAAAAAAGTTTATTGTGAGAGCATTTTATGGAAATGAGGCCTTGCAACAAAAAGAGAAGCCTTATTATCAAAAAATGAAAGGTGCTCTTATTGTTTAAGAATTAAACCATTCCCTATAAGGAAAACTAATCAGGATCAATGACTTATTTACTTGATGAAATTCAATGGGTTTAGAGTACCAAAGGTGTGTAAACATACTCCTTCCAATGAAATATAATGTTTTATGTAGACAAAAAAGTTAATTTCACCATCATTTTGTGTAAATGAGTCCTTGTAATGAAGGAAGGAATCTTGTTAGCTATAAATGAAGAGAAGGGCTTACTTAGGTATTCAAGCACTCAATATGTATAAGAAAAGGTAATCTAGACCAATCACACACTTTTTTTTTTTTATGGAATTCATTGGATTTAGAGACCACAAATGTACAAATGAGCTTGTTGTAAGTAAATATAATCTTTACTATTGACATAAAAGTTAATTCTACAATCATTTTATGTGAATGAGTCCTTGCAATGAAAAGAAAAGCCCTTTTATCAAAAAATAAAGTAACAATCTCTTTGTTTGATAATTAAACCATTCAATACTTGTAAGGAAAGCTAATCAAGATCAATGACTTATTTACTAGATGGAATTTGATGGGTTTAGAGTAACAAAGATGTAGAAATGAGCTTTTTTTCAATGAATACATTGTTGATGGTTGTCACAATAGTTAATTATGAGATCATTTTGTGCAAATGAGTCATTGTAATGAAAAGAGAATTCTATCAAAAGATGATGAGACAATCTTTTTGTTCAAGAATTAAACCATTCAATACCTATAAGGAAAGCTAATCAAGTTCATTAACTCATTTGCTTCATGGAATCCAATGCATTTAAAATACCAAAAGTGTACAAATGTGCTTGTTCCAATGAATATACTGTTTTGTGTTAACATAAAAGTTAATTTCACCATCATTTTTGTGTAAATGAGTCCTTGTAATGTAGGAAGGAGCCTTGTTAGTTAGAAATGAAGAGACAATGATGAGATACATAAAGGATCACATGCATAGAGAGCTTTTAAGGATCCATAGAGGTTTCAAGAAGGGCCATTAACATGTTTAAGAGCTCAAAGGATGAAAGAGGCACATGATAGACTAATTAAAAAAATTTGGCCAAAGAAACTATTTTAAGCTTAAAGGGTTGCAAAACATATCTTAATGTAGGCTGGGGCTTTATTTATTGTATAAGTATGCTAAATAAGTATATGTTCAGTGATTGTAAGGATTTCTACAAATACTCCAAAAATAAATAGGAGTATAATTATTGTTAGCATATTTATGATGTTTATCACTTTCTTTAAGGTTAAAGTTGTAAATTTAGCATGTAAATAGGCTTCATTTCATTATAAGAAAGTAAGCATAACATTAGTGAAACTAAAAGTGAGAATTCTCTCATTTAGTTCTTTCAAGAACTAAGAACTTGTTAAGAATTAACTCTTCAAGAACTAAGAACTTGTTAAAAATTAACTCTTTTATAGCATTTAACCTGATTTATCACTCCTAAATCCCCTTTTTTTGGAGTGTGGTGTTCATATCCTTCTTTAGATTAATTTTTTTCAAACATTGGGTTTAGGTCTTACATGATTGAAATATGATTTAACTTTCTAGGGTACTTGTTCAAATTTCTTATTTATGTTAGGTTGCTAAGCTATGTTTTTTGGGATTTAAACCAGTTAGTATTAGAACTTGGCTCTAAATTAGGTTTCCTTATCAAAATTTTGAGGTTCATTATTTTTTTGCTCATCTTCTTAGTTGCACTCTATAACATCTTGCTCTTTGAATTCATAAGCCCTAGTTTATCTTTTCTTGTATTTAATTTTTTTCAAAAAAAATACAAAAAAAAAAAGAAAATATTGTTTGATAAAGAAGAGAAAAAAATAAAAAAAAAAAAATATTCTATTTGATTCCTTCCTATTTCGAAAGTAAATTTTTTTTTAATTAGGAGAAAGGGACATAAAGGCTTTATTTCATTATTTCTCTTTAGTTCCTACAAGGATTTGGATTCAATTAATTTTTTCTTCTTTTTTGTATTTTGCAATTTAATCTTGTTAAGTTCTTCTAATCCATAACCTTACATTCATTACACCTTCCTCAATTTCTTTGATTCTAATTTGTTGGAATTAGTTGGTTATAAAGTGACTTTAATTAAGCTTGTTTATTTCAATAAAGGAGTGCAAGAGAAAAGCTAAATTTATATAGTGTGCAAACATGGAAGTGAGTGTCATGCTGTGGGAGAGTGGAGGGAAACACATGAGGGACTATATGTAAGTTTATTCTCAATATATATATATTTTTATATAGGTGATGATTTAAGGCTGAATCCTTTTAAGGAGAGGCAAAATGATGAGATCCATAAAGGATTTAATGCACAGAGGACTTCTAAAGATCCATTGAGCATTCAAGAAGGGCCAATAACATGTTCAAGAGTTAAAAGGATTAAAGATCACTTAATGGGCTGATTGAAGAAATTTGGGACAAAGAAGCTAATTCAAGTTTGAATGGCAGTAAAACATATCTTAATGTAGGCCAAGGTTTTATTTATTGTTAAGTATGCTAAATGGGTCTATGTTGAGTGATTGTAAGGATTTCTACAACAGCAAAAAAAATAGGAATAAATTTGTTGTTAGCTTATTTAGGAAATTTATAATTATCTCTAGGGTTAGGATTGTTAATTTACAACAATTACCAAAACAATTAGGAGTAGATTTGTTGTTAGCTAATTAAAGAAGTTTGTCATTATCTATGGGGTCAGGGTTGTTAATTTAGCTTATAAATGGGCTTGATTTCATTGTTAGAAATAAGTAGAACATTAGTGAAACTAAAATTGAGAATTTTCTCCTTCAATTCTTTCAAGAACCAAAGAACTAATCAAGAACTAACTCTTCATGTGGCGTTTAACCTGACTTATCACTACAAAATCCCTTCTTTTCTAGAGTATGACATCATATCGTTCTTTACAACTTAGATTCATGTTCCTTAAACATTAGGTTTAGGTCTTGCATAATTGAAATCTAATTTTGCTTTCTTAGGTTCTAATTTGAATTCCTTATTTTATGTGTTCAAATAGTGAACTAATGGACTCCTAGTTATTTTTGCTATTATGATCGTTACTTAAGTTTTGGAGCTATGCTTGAGGTAGTATGATTATGTAATGAAAAGAGAAGTCTTGTTATCACAAAATGAAGAGATAGTTACAATGTTTAGGAATTAAAGCATTTAATACTTACAAGGAAAGCTAATGAAGATCAATGAGTCATTCACTTGATGAAATTTAATGGATTTAGTGCACCATTCAGGAATGGAGACACTCAATATTGGTAATCTAGACCAATTGCACATGTTTTAAATGAAATTCAATGGATTTAGAGTACCAAAGATGTTGAGACAAGCTTCTTACAATGAATACAATGTTTGTTGTTATGACAATAGTTAATTTTGAGATCATTTTGTGTGAATGAGTCCTTGTAATGAAAAGAGAAGTCTTATCATAAAAAAATGAAGAAATTTTCTCATTGTTCAAAAATTAAACCATTTGATGCCTATGAAGAAAGCTAATAAAAATCAATGACTCATTTACTTGATGGAATTCAATAGATTTGTAGTACCATATATGTACAAATGTTGCAATGAATATAATGTTTGCTATTGACACAAAAACTTAACTATATGAGATTATTTTTGTGTGAATGAGTCCTTTAATCAAAAAGAGAAGTCTTATTATCAAAAAATGAAATGATGACCTCATTATTTAAGAATTAAACCATTTAATACTTATTAGGAAAGCAAATCAAGATCATTAAGTCATTTGCTTGAAGGAATTTAATGTGTTTAGAGTACTAAAGTTATATAAACAAGCATGTTAGTATGAAATGAAGTATGGACTTCAATACATTTAAGAAAAGATAATTAGACCAATCACACCAATTTTTGATGGACTTTAATGGATTCAGAGTAATAAAAAATGTAGAAACAAGCTTTTTACAATGAATACAATGTCAATTCATACAAAAGTTAATTTCAAGATCATTTTGTGTGAATGAGTCCTTGAAACAAAAGAGAAGCCTTGATATCAAAAACTGAAGAGGTAGTTTCATTGTTCAAGAATTAAACCATTCAATACCTATAAGGAAAGCTATTGGAGATGAATGACTCATTTTCTTGATGGAATTCCATCAAAAAAAGGTATGATTGGCCCACATTAGCTTGTCTTATACATATTGTGTGTTTCAATTCTTAAATTGTGAGACTAGCTCTTCATTTCTAGCTAACAATGTTACTTCCTCCGTTACAAGGACTCATTTACATAGAAAGATGGTGAAATTGACTTTTGTGTCTGCACAAAACATTGTATTCATTGGAGCAAGCATGTTTGCACACCTTTGGCAAACACTTTAAACCCATTGAATTCCATCAAGTCAAAGCTTGATTAGCATTTTTTATACTTATTGATTATTTTAATTCCTAAATAATGAGGCCTTATCTTCATTTCTAGCTATTAAGGCTCCTTACTTTGTTGTAAGGACTTATTTACACAAAATCAAGGTGAAATTTACTTTTTTTGTTTACTCAAAAACTATATTCATTGGAATAATCATGATTGTACACCTTTGGTCTTTTGAATCTATTGAATTTCATCAAGTGAGTCACTGATCTTGATTAGCTTTCTTTATAGGTATTGAATGGTTTAAATCTATAACAATGAAACTACCTATTCATTTTTTGATAACTAGGCTTCTATTTTTGTTATAAAGACTCATTCACATAAAATAATCTTCAAATTAACTTTTATATCAATAACAAACATTGTATTAATTGCATGAAGCTCATTCTTCACATCTTTGGTACTCTAAATCCATGGAATTTCAATGAAAAAAGTTATAATTGTTCTAGATTAGCTTTTCTTATAGTAATGAGTGTTTTAATTCTTGAATAATGAGTTTGTTTCTTCATTTCTAGCTAACAAGGTCTTTCCTTTGTTATAAGGACTCATTTACACAAAATGATGGTCAAATTAACTTTTATGATGAGATCCATGGAAGACTTGTTGCATGGAGGGTTTCCAAGTTTTGACTAAGCTTTTAAGAAGGGCCAATAACATATTTAAGAGATAAATAGAAAAAAGTAGTCGGTGGACAAATTGAAGAAATTTTGGCTAAAAAAGTTAATTCATGCTTGAAAGGTAGCAAAGCATATCTTAATGTGGGCCAAGGTTTTATTAATTTAATTGGAGTACTTAATGGGCTAGATTATAATAAAATCAACTCCTCAATAGAAGTTTGTTATAAAATATGATTCTACAATAAAATAGGTGGATTTTTACATTTTAGGAGTTTATTGTTGTCTTTATTTTAGGGTTTTTGGGGTTGTTGATATAGCCTATAAATAGGCTAGATTGCATTGTTAAAAAGAGCAAAACATTAGTTAAAAAATAAAAGTTAGAATTTTCTCCTTCGATTCCTTCAAGAACTAAAAAACTTATCAAGAACTAAATCTTCTTGTAACATTTAACCTAACTTATCATTCCCAAATCTCTTCTTTGCTAAGTGTGACATCCATATCCTTCTTTAAACCTTAGATTTGTGTTCCTTAAACACTGGGTCTATGTATTGCATGATTGAAATCTAATTTAGCTTTCTTGGTTTCTTGTTCAACTCCATATGCATGTTTTGGTTCCTAAGCCATATCTTTTGGAGTTCACATCACTTTGTGTCTACACAAAACATTATATTCATTGCAAGAAGCATGTTTGTACATCTTTGGTACTCAAAGCCCATTGAATTCCATCAAGTAAATGAGTCATAGATTTTGATGAGCTTTCCTCACAGTGTTGAATGGTTTAATTCTTAAACAATGAGACCGCCTATTCATCTTTTGATAACAAGGCTTCAATTTTTATTGTAAGGACTCATTCACACCAAATGATCTCATAATTAGCTTTTGTGTCAATAGCAAACACTATATTCCTCGCAACAGTCTTGTTTGTACATTTTTTTTACTTTAAATCCATTAAATTTCACCAAAACAAAGTTTTGAATCATCTAGATTACTTTTTCTAATGCACATTATGTGCTTCAATTTCTAAATAATGAGTTTAATTTCTAACAAACAAGGCTCCTTCCTTCATTATAAGGACTCATTTACACAAAATAATGGCAAAATTAACTTTTGTATCTACATAAAACATTATATTCATTACAACAAGCACTTTTGTACACCTTTGGTACCCTAAACCCATTGAATTTCATCAAATAAATGAGTCATTTTTCTTGATTAGATTTCCTTAAAGGTATTGAATGGTTAAATTCTCAAACAATTGGACCACCTCTTTATTTTTTGATAGCAAGGTAATGAGATCCATGGAGAAGCTGATGCATAAAGGGCTTCCAAGGATCTATTGAGCATTTAAGAAGAGCCAATGACACATTCAAGAGCTAGAAGGTCAAAAGAGGTTCCTAGTAGGTTGATTGAAGAAATTTGGGCCAAAAATGCTAATTCAACTTGAAAGGTGGCAAAACATATCTTAATGTGGCCCAAGGCCTTATTAATTTGATTGGAGTACTTAATGAGCTAGGGTTACAATAAACTCCACTCTTAAATAAGACTTTATTATAAAATAGGACAACTCCCAAAATAAATAGGAGTATAATTGTTAGCTTATTTAGGAAATCTGTTATTTTCTCTAGGGTTAAGGTTGTTAATTTAGCCTATAAATAAGCTTGATTTCATTGTCAAGAAAAAAAAAAAACAAAACATTAGTGAAAATAAAAGTGAGAATTTTTTTTTTCCTTGATTTTTTTTCAAGAATTAAAGAACTTATCAAGAAACTAAATCTTGTTATGATGTTCAACACAACTTATTACTCCTAAATCACTTCTTTTTTGGAATGTGGTGTCCATATATCATTCTTTATACCTTAAGTTTATATTCCTTGAACATTAGGTCTAAGTCTTGTATGATTGAAACCTAATTTAGCTTTCATTAGTTATTATTTGATTCCTTATATGTATTGAGTCTTTAAGCCATATCTTTTGGGGTTCACATTTGTTGTTATTAGAGCTTGGATCTAAATCAGGCTTGCTTATCTATAACCTTTTGTTCTTTGATTTTGCAAACCATAATTTATCTTTTCTTGTCCATAAACCCTAATTTATCTTTCTTTGTCATTAAATTTGTGAAAAAAAAATTGAGAAAAAAAGGACAAAAAACAAAAAAAAGGGCAACTTTGAGAGATTATGACAATAGCTAAACATTTTTGTCAGTTTAGCCATAATAACAACGTAGTTTTTAGCTTTAATCTATCATCTATTTCATTTTCCTTACTTTATCTTCTAACTATCCTTTTTTTTCCTTAGCTTAATTTTACTCCATTTATTTCATTTGATGAGTTTGGTTCCTTAAAGATTAATCCTCTTAATTTAGCTTGTTTAGTTCTTAAAGAGCTAAAAGGGGAAATTTAAGTAGTAAAAGCCAAGAGTGTGAACACATATTAATAAAAAACCTTAAAGAGTATAAACATGAGAGTGTGTGGCACTATTTTTGAGTGAAACACATGAGGAAGTGTTTTGTGAAGTATTTTAACCATTTTGCATAGAATTAATATTATGTCTACCAAAGACAAAAGTGTAGCTAAGGAGGGAGCAGGTGGTGTCATTCATTATCAAATGCTATGCAACAATAATTTGAGCAAATGAACACCAAATTTGATGATACGAGGGATAGAATGGATAAGTAAGCCAATATAATAGCAGACTTACAAAGGAGGCATAGGGGTCATGAAGTTCCTAATGCAAAAGGGCTAAAGAGACAAGATTATGGTCATGAAGATGATGTAGAAGATGACAAAATTGATGATCCAACAACTTTGGTTAGAATCACCAATAATAGAATTGGTTAAAGAGATTTTACGAGGCAAGACACATATGACCATGATTTAAGGAGAATTGAAATGAAAATTTCTTTATTCAAAGGTAAAAACAAGCTTAAAGCCTACTTAGAATGGGAAAAGATGGTTAAGTTGGTCTTTGACTACCATAACTACTCTAAAAAGAAAAAGGTATAACTTATTACTATTGAGTATATTGATTATGCTATTATTTGGTGGGATCAACTTGTTTTAATTAGGAGAAGGAATCATTGAAGGCCTATTTAGGAGGAGGTTTATCCCTAATCACTATTATAGGGATTCATACCAAAGGCTATAAGGGCTCACTCGAGGCACCAAAAGTGTAGAGGACTACCATAAGATGATGAAGATTCCCATGATCCAAGCTATTGTGGAGAAGGATAGTGAAGTAGCCATGGCTCAATTCTTGCAAGGGTTGAATAGGGACATTACCAATACAATTGAATTGCAACATTATGTAAAGTTGTAAGACATGGTGCACATTATGATGAAAGTTGAGAAGCAACTCAAACAAAAGGGTTCTACATGGTTTAGATAGAATTTGGGTTCCTCTTAAAAGCCAAATTGGAGAAAAAGGGATGGTAAGGCTGATTAAAAGCCCAAGGCCAAATCTTACAAGATTAAGGAAGTGAACTCTAACAAGGAGAAAGGTAATTCTAATTCCCAACCTAGTAAAAATAGAGATGTTAAATGTTTAAGTATTTGAGAAAGGGACATATTGCATCTTAATGTTTTAATAAGTGTACCATGGTGTTACGGTGTAATGGTGATATTGAGATAGAAAGTGAGTCCAATGATGATTCCATGCCACCATTGGAGGCTGTAAGTGATGGAAAGGAGTACATAGTTGAGGGAGATGTGTTCATGGCTAGATGAGCATTAGGTGCACAAGCCAAGGAAGATGATGAAGTGCAAAGAGATAATATCTCCCATACATAGTGGCACATCAAAGATAAGGTATGCATCATGAACATTAATTGGGGTTGTTGTACAAATGTAGCTACTCTAGTTGAAAAGCTTAATTTACCTACCATGAAGCACCCAAAGCTATATATACTTCAATGGTTGAATGAGTGTAGGGGGGTTAAGGGAAATAATTAGGTATTAGAATCATTTACTATTGAGAGATATACTGATGAGGTCTTGTGTGATGTTGTTCACATGCATGCTAGACATATTTTGTTGGGAAGACCATCAAAATATGATCAATATGTAATGCATGATGGATTTAAGAATAGGTACTCTTTTGTAATAAATGACAAACCCATTACTCTTGTACCTTTGACACCTTGCCAAGTATAAGATGATCAATTAAGGAATTAAAAAGAGAGTGAAAGTAAAAAAAAAAAAAATTTGAGGCTAAGAGGAGAAAAGAGGAAAAAAATGGAGAGAAAGGAGATAAGACAGAGAGAAAAGAATAAAGAGGGTAAGAGAGAAAAATGGAGAGTTTGTATGCAAAAAAGAGTGATGTTAAGAGAGGTTTCTATTCAAAATACCCTATAATTGTACTTATATACAAAGAGGCTTATTTTAGTACTAATGATCTTAACCCTTCTTTGCCTAGTGTTATCATTTCTCTTTTATAGGAATTTGATGATGTTTTTCCCAAATAACCAAGAGGCTTACCACCTTTGAGGGGAATAGAACATTAGATTGAATTCATCCATGGTGTGATAATTCCAAATTGATTGGCCTATTGAAGTAATTTTGCGGAGACAAAGGAGCTTTAAAGGTAAGTTAATGAGCTTATGGCAAAGGGATATGTGAGGAAGAGCATGAGTCCATTTGTTGTTTCATTATTGCTTGTGCCTAAGAAGGATGGGACTTGGAGGATGTGCATTAATTGTCAAGCATTTAACAAAATCACTATAACATATCACCATCCTATACCTAGATTGGATTACAAGTTAGGTAAATTACATGGTTCATGTGTTGTTTCTAAAATTGATTGGAAAAGTGAATATTACTAAGTTAGGATGAGTGAGGGATACAAGTGAAAAACAACTTTTAAAACTAAGTATGGTTTGTATGAATGGCTTGTTATGCCATTTGGTCTCACTAATGCATTGAGCACTTTTATGAGATTGATGAATCATGTTTTACACGCATTCATTAGTAATTTTGTTGTTATGTATTTCAATGATATTTTTGGTCTATAGCAAAAACTTAGATGAGCATTTTGATCATTTATGTTCTATTCTAAGAGTTTTATGTTTTCAGAAATTGTATGCTAACCTAAAGAATTGTTCTTTTTTTGCACTAATTGGCTATGTTATAAGTGCTAAAGGTATTGAGATTGACAAGGAAAAGTTTAAGGTAATTCATGCTAGTTTCTATAGACACTTTGTTAGGGCCTTTAGCACCATTGCTGCACTATTAATTAAGAATGTTAAAAGAATGTGGGATTTAAGTGGATAGTGATTAAGCCAAGGCTTTTAATTTAATCAAGGAAAAATTTAGTTTTACTCCTTTACTTGTTTTACCTAACTTTGCTAAAACATTTTAGATTGTGTGTGATACTTTTAGGTATTGGCATTAAAGTTATTTTAATGCAAGAATGAGTGAAAAGCTAAGTGGAGTAGCCCTCAGTTATCCCACTTATGACAAGGAGATGTGTGCATTGGTATAGGCCTTGGAGATATGGTAGCATTACTAACCACAAATCCTTGAAGCACTTAAAAGAATGAAAGAAGTTGAACAAGAGACATGCCAAATGGGTCAAATTCATTAAAACCTTTCCCTACATCATCAAATATAAATAAGGTATGGGGAATGTGGTAGTTGATGCATTATCTTGCTCGTATGCCCTTATCTCTATACTTAGTGCAAAATTGTTAGGATTTGAATATATAAAAGATTTATATGTGAAAGATCCTAACTTTGCTAATGTATATAGGACATGTAAGAAGTTAGCCATATGCCTATGAGTTCCTTAGGGGAGTTGGTTATGAGAGAAGCACATGGGAGATGGTCTAATGGGTCATTTAGGAGTTAGAAAAACTCTAAATGTCTTAGTTGAACATTTCTTTTGGCCACACATAAAACAACTTGTTGATAGGGTGTGTAAGAAGTGCATAACAAACAAATAGGCCAAATTTAAAGTTTTACCTTATGGCTTCTACACTCCTTTACCCATACCTAACCAACCTTAGGTTGGTTTAGCAATGAACTTTATGCTAAAGATGCCATGATCAAAATGGTGTAGGGATTCTATATTTATTGTTATTGGCAAGATTTCAAAGATGGCACACCTCATCCCATGCCATAAAATTGATGATGCAAACAATGTAGTCAATTTGTTCCTTAGAGAGGTACATTTGCATGGCATGCCTCATCACATTATTTTAAACCAAGAAACAAAGTTCTTGAGCTACTTTTGGAAGATGTTATGGGAAAGTTAGGCAATAATTGTTGTTCTCAACTGCTTGGCATCCAATAACCACTATATTCACTCCAACAAGCTTGTTTCCACATGTTTGGTACTTTAAACCTTTTAAATTTCATTAAAAAAAGGTATAAGTGGTCTTAATTAGCTTTCCTTATATGTATTAAGTGTCTCAAACCCTAAATATTGGCACCATCAATTTAGTTCTAACAAAAACAACTCTCCTTCCTTTGTTATAATGATTCATTTACACAAAATGATGAAGAAATTAAATTTTGTGTTTGCATGAAACATTATATTCATTGGAAGAAGCACATTTGTACACCTTTAGTGCTTTAAATCCATTGAATTCTATAAAACAAAGGAGTCATTGATCTTGATTAGCTTTCATTATCAATATTAAATGGTTTTATTCCTAAATAATGTGATCATCTCTTCATCTCTTCATTTTTTTTTATAACAAGCATGTTTATATTCATTGTATTGAACTAGGCTTTCATAAATTTTTGGGTTTTGGGCTTAAGGCTTCAATATTGGGCAGGCTTAAGGTTGAAGACTTAAAAGAGTCATCGGTGGCTTGCTTTCGTGGGCTTGGAATGTTTTGGGAACCTGAAGGGTTTGAGATTTGGCTTTCTAAGTTAAGCATGTCAACCCATGCTTTTAGTTAGGTTGTTTGTGATTGGGTCTTTTCTTATTGGGATTTCTTTGCTTAGGCCTTCTTTTTGGATTTCTTGGGCAATTTGGGCTTATTTTGAGGTTGAGGTTCCTATTCCTTGCAAGATTTTCTTGTTAGAAAATCTGGTAAGCAACTTGAACAACCTTAAATATGTTCAATTTCAAAAATAAAAAACACTTGAAATTGCTTGCCATCATGCAAAAATCTCTTTTTCTATGCAATATTTTGAAAATCTTTTTGTAAAATAGATTTTGCTACTTAACAATCAATGTGTAATGATAATTTTTGATTTAACAAATCATGCTAAAATTTTGAAATGCATAAAACAATTGCCAAATTTTCCTACGTAATGATGGAATATCACCTTTGATAATTATTCCAATGTTTTGATGTGAAACAAACAAGTTGTTCAAGTTGATCCTTAACTTGTTTCAAAATCCCTCCATATCCTAGTTTAAATGCATCAGTCTCAACTATTTTGGGTAGGCTAGGACTGCTTATATGAAGATAAGGCAACTCTCTAACCTGATGTTTAATCTCTCTCACAATGGCTATGTGCTAATCAACCCATGGTTAAGATGAGGCTTGGTTTGGGGTTGGTTAGACCCTTTTAGATCATCCTTAAGATTATAAGGAGCTTGGATGGACTAAAGAAATGGGTTTGGATTTGAAGTTAATGGGCTTTCAAGGAGCTTTTGTAAAAACTAGGCTTTAGCTTGATCATTTCCTAATGTATCAAGAATCTTGAAGATTTGCTCTTGAGCATGTGTCAGGACACTTACCTCTTTCTCTTCTGACCTTGTTTCAAAAGAGGCTTTGAGCTCATCAACTTGGAGACCAGCTTTCATCCTTAGAAGATAGTTCAACAATACTAGCTCCTAAGGTTTCAACCAATAATGCTTGTAGTTAGGCTTGAATAGTATTAAGCAGTTTAAAGGCTTGGAGTTTTTTTTGTGAAGTTTATAGTATTTGCACATATTACTAGGCTTACCATAGTTATAATAGACATATTTGGATGTCTGGGCTTTTATTTGTTTTGGCTTAATAGGTTTTGGCCAAAAAGTTGTTTTGGGCTTAGTAGATTGTTGGTGTTTGTTAGTCTTAGATTTTAAGTAAAAAGGAATTTTTGATTTGGTATTGGGCCTACACTTTCTTTTGTTCTTTTTTTTGTGATAGAGGTTATCATTAAATAGGGCATAAAAAAGTCCTAACTCTTTCTGAGTCTACTTTTGTTCCCACTTGATCTATTTTTGGAGATTTAGATCTACACAAATCTATAGTCCTTCTTTTTGGACAAAGCTTATCAGTTCACCATAGGCCAACTAATGATAAGGAATTTGACCATTATATTTAGCTTGCAGTTTATATCTTACCTTAATGTTGAGTAGCCTTGGTAATCTTGCTAAAAACTTTTCTTTCTAGAAAACTTGATTCACATCATCTTGTTGCATGACAGGCATTAAAAACATATTTTTGTACCAATGAAAATTGTGTAAATATTTGCATTTAAGATTGGATAAAAGTTTAGTATTCTTATCCCTTAGGTGAGATGGATCACCAATAAAGTGCTTTGTTATGACAAAAGTTAAGACTTGCCACAGCACTGGGGGCTTAGAAAATGCTGTTGTGGTCAGCTGGAGTGAGTATGTGATCCAACTAGCCTTTGTCCTATCTTGAGAATCTTGCAACAAGGATCTCAACAATGGCATGGCTAGAGGTATGACTATGGTTTCTATATGCATTAGTCACCATGGTCATTTGTTGAAGGAGATTTAGAATCTAATGTTTAGAATATCCATGAATGTTCCACTCATAAATTGAATTGGAACTATATTTTGTTTGAAGAAAAAAGTTTACTTTAAAAGCAAGGTCAGGAGCCCTAGATCTAGGATAGTACATCTTTGAAGATGTTCCCAATGGTTCCACTTTGAGATGTTGTACCTTTAGAGATTTTATGTCTAACACAAAAGCTTGAGATGAGCCATCTTCAAGTGCAGTCAAAGTCTGTACCTCTTTGCTTTTTGATTCTTTAGGTTTAGATTCCTTTAGAGTCTGCAGTCTAAGCATCAAAGCTCCTAAAATTCATGTGATATTTGAACAAGTAATTTATCTTCCTCTGTGATAGATGACCATAGGTACTCATATTCCCATTAAAAATAATACTCATCAAACCAATCAAAGAATAAAACATGTTTTTGGTTTTTGGTCATTTAGTCATAATAATCTTGCTAGATTTCTAATTTTTTCTCATTTTGAAAAATTTTTAAAAACCATTCTCTTTTTTTAGCATTTTTCTGGCCATAAATTTTTTTTTTTTTAAAATTTATTGATTAATCACAAAATCTTTTTCCAAAACATTGAGCTTAGGATGTATCTTAGGCTCAATAGGAAATTAAACCTATGATGATGAGGCTTAAGAAGATTTTTGAGGATTCTTGTTGTGGTGACACATAAGTGGCTTGAGGGATCTATTCACATAGATCTACACCTCTTTTACTACCAGTTCAAGCATAAGTGCTAGATGGTTGTCTCACAAAAAAGCTAAATTGCAAATATTTTGAAATTTTGGTTTCTAGATCATCATCCTTACTGGATTCAAATTTGGCACTCGTGGAGTGTCTAGCAAAAGATATGCTAACACTGCCATCTCTATGTTAAGTATTCTTGTTGATATCTATTGCAAAAGGAGGCTTTAGGGCAAAACATTTTCATGTTTCCAGGTGTCAGGCAGATTTTTCTCATGCCATTTGATATACCTTGGTATTTGGAGGTTAGCTTTGCATATGTTTGTTTCCTATAAAATTGTTTCTTCATGGGCTTTGTGATAGAGAGTTTTGGTGTTGAACACACTATTTTCTTCGCCTTATCATGTATCTTGTACATTAGGCTTAGTGGAATCAATCCTTCAATGAATTGATTGTTGTAAAGTTTGATTTTTTAAGATAAGAATATCAAGTATATTCCTTTCATGGAAAGAAACTATGAAATCTAGAAGACAATTGAAATAAATTGGACCAGAACATAGGCTTGTATCTATAATACCTAAGAGAGAATCATCAAAGCTTAGAAGGCAACAATCTCAAAGGGCAACAAGAATAGAAGTATCCAATGCTTCCCTACAAAAGGGCTTGATTCCTACCTTGACAAGGACAAAGTGTAGGAAATTGTAATGCTTTTGGTGACACTTTATAAAGGTAGAGGAAATAAGCTTTACCATTTCAAAGGAATTGTCAAGATTATAGTCCTGTTCCTCCATCTTAATTGTGTAATTGTCTTGTAGGAACACAAACCTAAGGTATAAAGATGGATATGGACACCACACTCTAGAAAAAGAAGGGATTTAGGAGTGATAAGTTAGGTTGAATGCCACAAAAAGAGTTAGTTTTAGTAAGTTCTTTAGTTTTTCAAAGAATTAAATGAGAAAAATTCTTACTTTTAATTTCACTAATATTCTTTTTTTTTTTTTTTTCTTTTTTTAACAATGCAAATAGACTTATTTATGGGCTAAATTAATAACCCTTACCCAAGAGATAATGACAAACTTCATAAATAAACTAACAACAATCTACCCCAATTTGTTTTAGGAGTTGCCCTATTTTGTAATAAACTCTTATTTAAGAGTGGATTTTTTTTGTAACCTTGACTCATTAAGTGCTTCAATCAAATTAAAAAGTCTTTGGACCACATTAAGGTATGGTTTTCCAACTTTAAGCTTGATTAACTTTTTTTTGGAACAAATTTCATAAATTAGCTTGCTTAGTGCTTCTCTCACCCTTTTAGCTCTAGAACATTTTATTGGCCCTTCTTGAATGCTCCATGGATCCTTAGAAGCCATCCATGCATTAACTTCTCCATGGATCTCTTCATTTCCCCTCTCCTTAAAGTGATTCATCCTCAAATCATTACTTGCATCAAAAGGAGAAAGATTATAAACATCAAATGTTGCACTCTCATTGTACTCACTGAAGAGGTCCAACTTGTAGGCATTATCATTAATTTGTGCCACCACTTGAAATGGACCATCTCCTCTAAACTACAACTTTGAAAGCCACTAAGTTAAGAACCTCTCCTAGTCTAGATGCACCTAAACTCAATCACATGGTTTAAATATCACCTTTTTTTCTCCCTTTGTTTGCATGAGATGCATATTGCTATGTTCATTTTGCAATTTGTTGCTACACCTTCTCATGCAAATTCTTCAACATTTTGGCCTTGTGTTCACCATCTAAGCTAAGATATCATTAACAAGTAAAAGCATCAAATCTAAAGGAGTCAAAGGATTTAAACCATACACAATTTCAAATGAACACTCCTATTATATGCAAACTCTACATGTAGCAAACAATCTTCCTATGTTCTTAATTTTTTTGAGGAATGCATCATATTGAATCCCTGGGTTTTAACATCTAAGCACAAAGCATGCATAAGATTAGGATCTGAGAGAAAAAGTAAAGTTAGGGTATCAAGAAAAATAAATAGGTCCATCACTTAGACTAGGTTTTATAACTCCTAATAAGGAGTCATGAAACCTATTATGTCTTTAGTTTCTAATATAAATTATGGTAGAGTTATTTAAACCTATTCTTGTGGCCAGCTTCAAAGCTACTTGAATCATGCCAATATGGGGAAATTTACATTTCCTCTTGTCTAAACTAATAAGTTCTTGAGATAGCAAGAAAAAAAATTCATTATAACCTTAAGATAAAGATAAAGCTTCTTCGATTGTTTTAATAACATAATCAAATTTAGATAAAAAAAAAAAACTACCACTTGATATATACACGTGACAATGAGGATGATGGTGATTTCCAATTCTTAAGATAAATATTATTTATATTTTTATTGATAATAATCTTTTATTTTTACTACTATTAGAGTGCCAACTTTGGTAAAGTTTATCCATATGTGTCATAGAATCATTGTCAGTGGTTTACACCAAAAGCACTTAGTACCTAACCATAGCTCACATGAGCTAAAAATGAAAACATGACTTAGGTTTCAAATACAACCTATAATTGATACTTCACTAGGTTTGGCTCTAATACTCTAAATCCATATTAAGATGGAATAATACCTTTAAAACACTTTTCAAAAACAACAAAAGTATTAAACACTATTATTAAAGTAAGCTGCTATTAAATACAAGCTATCATAATTTGTTATTTGTAATGATGGTATATGTTCAGAAATTTCTTTCGTGATGATTAAAATTCTATCACAAGATTTCATATTAGGAAATCATTGCTTACACATGCTATACCCAATAGAGAAAATAGATGATGATGCATAAATGCAGAGATTAACAAAAAGTTTATTAGCTTTAAATTTACTTCCATTCTTCAATATAGAGAAATTGATTTAATTTAGAAAAAGATTAAGAGGAATGAAAGATTCATTAGTTCTTTAACTAATGAAATTACTTTTAAGCATTTACAACAGAAACTTAAAACTCCTTTTTATCAAAAGAAGATACAAGGAATACATAAAGAAATTGAATTAAAAAATGAGAAGGTGGTCTTATTGTTTGAGAATTAAGCCATTCAATAACTTTAAGGGAAAGCTAATCAAGATCATAAACTCATTTACTTGATGGAACTCAATGGGTTCAAGTACCAAAGGTGTGCAAACATGTTTGTTCCAATGGATATAATGTTTTGTGGAGACTTAAATTTTAATTTTACCCTCATTTTGTGTAAATGAGTCATTACAATGAATAGAGAAGTCTTGTTATCAAAAAATAAAAAGAATTTCAATATTTTGTCTAACAGAGTCTTTGTAATGGGAAGAGAAGCCATATTAGCATGAAATGAGGTAAGGACTTATCCTTTCAGAATTTAACCATTCAATTCCTAGAAGAATAGCTAATCAAGATCAATGACTCATGATCACTTTTCCTAAATGAGTCCTTTCAATGAAAGAGGAAGCCATATTAGGATGAAATGAAGTATAGGTCATACTTTTCAAGATTGAACCATTCAATCCTTAGAAGAATAGCTAATCAAGATCAAGAAGTCCTTTGTTTGATAAACTTGAATAAATAGATTACCAAAGGTGTATTCATGCGCATATCACAAAGAATTTAATGTTTGGTGTAAACAAAATGATTCATTTCATAATCATTTGTCTTAATGAGTCCTAGCAACACAAGGACAAGGCTTGTTAGCAAGAAATGAAGTATTGGCCTTATCTTCAACACAATTAACCATTCAAACCATGCTAAAAAAGTTAATCAAGATCATTAACTGCTTTGGTGTATGGAATTCATTCAATTTAGTCTACCAAAGGTGTATTGATGTGGTTGTCACATTGAATCTAAAATTTGGTGTAAAAAAGAGTTAATTTCATGTTCATTTTGTATGGATGAGCCTTGCAACAAAAGGAGAAGCATTGCTAGTCAAGAATGAAGAGAGAGTATGTTCTTTCAAATAATGAATCATTTGAACTATGTTAGAAAACATAATTGAGATCTATAACTCTTAGATAATGAAACATTTAAACCGTGTAGAAAAAAGTGTGATTGATTTTTCTTATACAAAATGAGTGTTTCAATTACTAAATAATGGAATCATCTCTCCATTTCTAACCAACAAGGCTCCTTCCCTTACTGCAAAGACTCATTTATACAAAATATTGGTGACATTAACTTTTGTGTCTACACAAAACATTATATTCATTGGAACAAGCACATTTGCAAACCTTTGATACTCTAAACCCATTGAATTCCATTGCACACCTTAGGTACTTTGAACCCATTGAATGGTTTAATTCTTGAACAATGAGACCACCTCTTCATTTTTGATAATATGGCTTCTCATTTCATTGTAAGGACTCAGTTGCACAAAATCATCTCATAATTAACTTTTTGTCAACTACAAACATTATATTTTTTATAGCAAGCCCATTTATACATCTCTAATACTCTAAAACCATTAAATATGATTAAAAAAGGTGTGGTTAGCCTAGTTAGCTTTTTTATACATATTAAGTGTTTTCATTGATGAATAATGAGACAGTCTCTTCATTTCTAATTAATATGGCTTCTTCCTTTGTTGCATAAACTCATTGGCACAAAATAATGGTGAAAATTAAATTTTGTGCCTACACAAAACATTATGTTCATTGGAACAAGTTTGTTTTCACACCTTTAGGATACTAAACCCATTGAATTCCATCAAGTAAATGGGTCATTGATCTAGATTAGCTTCACTTAACAATGAGACTGTCTCTCCTTTTTTTTTTAATAACAAGACTTCTCTTTTTGTTGCATGGACTTGTTTGTACCTCATCAGTACACTAAATCAATTGAGTTCATCAGAAAAAGGTGTGATTTGTCTAGATTGCCTTTTCTTATATGTATTGAGTGTTTCAATTGTTGAATAATGAGACCATCTCTTCATTTCTAATTAAAAAGACTCCTTCCTTCGTTTCAAGGACTCATTTACACAAAATGAGATGACTAAGGTCATGCCACTAACTACAAGCCTTTAGGCCACCCTAAGAATTCATTTGTCTGATGTGACAATCAAATTTGTCACAATCCCACTTATGATGAAGAGGTTTGTGCATCAGTATAGGCCTTAGAGATATGATAGCACTACCTTTGGCCTAATGAGTTTGTCATCCATACTAACCACCACTCCTTGAAGCACTTGAAGGAATGAAAGAAGTTGAACAAGAGACATGCCAAATGGGTCAAATTCATTGAAACCTTTCCCTATATCATCAAATATAAACAAGGTAAGGCAAATGTGGTAGTTGATGAATTATCTTGCTAGTATGCCCTTATCTCTATACTCAATGCAAAATTGTTAGGATTTGAATATATTAAAGATTTATATTTGAAAGATTCTAACCTTGCTAATGTGTATAAGACATGTAAGAAGTCAACCTTTGGGAAATTTTATGAGCATAAGGGTTTCTTATTTAGGCATAATTTTACGTGTACCTATGAGTTCCTTGAGGGAGTTAGTTGTGAGATAAGAACATGGGCAATGGTCTAATGGGTCATTCCAAAGTTAGAAAACTCTAAATGCCTTAGTTGAACATTTCTTTTGGCCATACATGAAACAAGTTGTTGATAGGGTGTGTAAGAAGTGCATAACATGCAAATAGGCCAAATCTAGAGTTTTACCCTATGGCTTTTACACTCCTTTACCCATACCTAACCAAACTTAGGTTGATTTATTCATGGACTTTGTGCTAAAGCTACCATGATCAAAATCAAGTACAAATTCTACATTTGTTGTTATTGACAAGTTTTCAAAGATGGCACACTTCATCCCATGCCATAAAATTGATGTTGCAAACAATCTAGTTAAATTGTTCTTTAAAGAGGTGTATTTGCATGGCATGCCTTAGAGCATTGTTTCATACCAAGAAACAAGGTACTTAAGCTACTTTTGGAAGACATTATGGGTAAGTTAGGTACTAAATTGTTGTTCTCAACTACTTGCCATCCAACGACCACTATATTCACTCCAACAAACTTGTTTCCACATCTTTGGTACTCTAAACCCATTGAATTTCATTTAAAAATGGTATGAGTGGTCTTGATTAGCTTTTTTTATATGTATTAATTGTCTCAAACCCTAAATAATGGCACCATCACTTTAGTTCTAACTAATAACTCTCCTTCCTTTATTACAATGACTCAATTCCATGATAATGTGATAATCTCTTCATCTCTTCTTTTTTTTTTTTTATAAGTTTTTGGGATTTTAGGCTTAAAGCTTTAATATTAGGCATGCTTGAGGCTAAAGACTTAGAAGAGTCATCAATGGCTTGCTTTTGTGGGCTTGGAATATTGTGGGAACTTCAAGGGTTTGAGCTTTAGCTTTTTAAGCTAAACATGTCAACCTTGGCTTTTGGTTAGGTTGTTTGTGATTGGGTCTTTTCTTGTTGGAATTTCTCTGCTTGGGCTTTCTTTTTAGATTTCTTGGGCATTTTGGGCTTGTTTTGAGGTTAAGGTTCCTATTCCCTACAAGAATTCTCTTGTAAGAAAATCTGATAAGCAGTTTGAAAAACCTCAAATATGTTCAATTTCAAAATCAAAAACACATTAAATTGCTTGCCATCGTGCAAAAATCCATTTGGATGCAATATTTTGAACATCTTTTTATAAAACAAATTTTGTTGCTTGACAATCAATGAGTAATAAGAATTTTTGGTTTAGCAAATTATGCTGAAATTTTGAATGCATAAAACACTCACCAAAATTTCCTTTTTAATGGTGGAATATTGCCTTTGATAGTCATTTCAATGTTTAGATGTGAAATAAACAAGTTGTTCATGCTGATCCTTGACTTGTTTCAAAATCCCTCCATATCTTAGTTTAACACTTCATCTCGATTATTTTGGGTAGGCTGGGATTGCTTATGAGAAGACAGGGCAATTCTTTGACTTAACATTTAATCTCTCTCACTATGGCTATATGGTAATCAATATATGGTTGAAATGGGGCTTGGTTTGGGGTTTGTCAAACCTTTTTAGAACATCCTTAAGATTATCAGGAGCTTGAATGGACTAAAGGAATGGGTTTGGATTTGAAGTTGATGGGCATTCAAGGAGCTTTTCTAGAAACTAGGCTTGAGCTTGACCATTTCCTATCATATCGAGTATCTCAAGGAATTGCTCTTAAGCATGCATTAGGATGGTTACCTCTTTCTCTTTTAACCCTATTTCAAAAGAGGCTTTAAGTTCATTGACTTAGAGATCAACTTCATCCTTAGAAGATAGTTTAGGAATACTATCTTTAAGGTTTCAACCAACAATGCTTGTAGTTGGGCTTGAACAATATCAAGTAGTTCAAGGGCTTGGAGTTTTTTATGAAGTTAATAGTATCTAGAAATGTGACCTACCTTACCACAATTATAACAAACATATCTAAATGTCTAGGCTTAGAAGATTGTTGGCATTGGTTGGGCTTAGATTTTGAGTAAAAAGGATTTTTTGATTTGGTATTGGGCATATGCTTTCTTTTAGTCTTTTCTTTGTGATAAAGGTTATCATCAAATTAGGCACAACAGGATTCTAACTCCTTTTAAGTCTACTTTTGTTCCCACTTGATTTGTTTTTGGAGCTTTAGATCTGCACATATCTACAGTCCTTCTTTTTGGACAAAGCTTATTAGTTCACCATAGGCCAACTAATGAGAAGGAATTTGACCATTATATTGAGCTTGTAGTTTAGATCTTACGTTATCACCAAGTAGCATTGATAATCTTACCAAAACTTTTCTTTCTAGAAAACTTGACTCGCATCCTCTTACTACATGACAAGCGTTAGAAACATATTTTTGTACCAACAAAAATTGTGCAAATATTTGGATTTAAGATTGGATAAGAGTTCACTATTCTTATACTTTAGGTGAGATGGATCACCAATAAAGTGCTTTGTTATGGCAAAGATAAGACTTGCCATAGCATTGGAGATTGTTTGTTGGTTATTACCAAGGAGAGGTTCATCATGAACATCTCTTTTGATATCTTGGAAAATGTTATTGTGGTCAGCTGGACTGAGTATGTGATCCAACCAGCTTTTGACCTATCCTAAGAATCTTGCAAAAAGGATCTCAGCAATGGCACGGTCAAAGGTATGACTATGGGTCCTGTATGCATTGGACACCATGGTCGTTTGTTGAAGGAGATTCAAAATCTGATGTTCATAATATCCATCAATGTTGCAATCATAAATTGAATTGGAACAGTATTTTGTTCGAAGAAAAGCTAGCTTTTCTTGAAAAGCAAGGTTAGGACTTATGGGTCTGGGATAATACATCTTTGAGGATGTTCCCAATGGTTCCATTTTGAGATGTTGTACCTTTAGTGATTTTGTGTTTGACATAAAAGCTTGAGATGAGCCATCATCAAGTGCAGTTATAGTCTATATCTCTTTACTTGTTGATGCTTTTGGTTTAGATTCCTTTAGAGCCTATAGTTTAAGCATCAAGGCTTCCTGAAATTCATTTGGTAATGTATTTGAAATTTGAAATTTGAAAGGGTTTAAAAAAAGGTTTTATTGAAAACTCTGTAGTAGAGATGTCAAAATTTAATATTCCTTCTAAATTGAAAAACTTAATATAGTGGCATCCACATTTAAGAGTTGATTTCAAATTTGTTTGTGAAATTTTATTTATATAATTATTCTATTTAATAAGCCTTTGTATATCTTTTATTCAAAAATCTTCATGCTCTTTATGTACCGAGTGGTAATGTAAGAATAGAAAAGCCTTTGTGCTTGACTTGAATTTCACATGATGAAGGATGACCTGACTCTATTTTTGAGCCATTCATTAACTTGCATTTTTATGATTGGATATGAGCTTGCAATTCATCTTCCTCTGTGAAAGATGACCATAGGTACTCATATCTCCATTCTAATTCATCTTCCTCTATGATAGAGGGCCTTGGTGTTGAACATTGTTTTGATAGCCTTATAATGTATCTTGTACATTAGGCTTGGTGGAATGGATCCTTAAGCACAAATCAATTATTGTGAAGCTTAATTTGCAAGGTAAGAACATCAAGAATATTCCTTTCATGCAAAGAAACTATGAAATCTAGAAAACAATTAAAATAAATTGGACCAACACATAGGCTTGTTTCTATAATACCTAAGATAGAATCATCAAAGTTTAGAAGATGACAATCTCTGAGGGCAACAAGAATAGAAGTATCCAACCATTACCTAGGAAGGGGCTTGATTCCCACCTAGACAAGGCCAAAGTATAAGAAATTGTAATGCTCTTGGTGAGTCATGTTCGTCTATCTTGATTATGTAATCATCTTATAGGAACACAAACCTAGGATATATCGATGAATATGGACACCACACTCTAGAAAAGAAGGGATTTAGGAGGAGTGATAAGTCAAGTTGAACTTTATAAGAAAAGTTAGTTTTTAATAAATTCTTTAGTTCTTAAAAGAATGGAAGGAGAAAATTCTCACTTTTATTTTCACTAATGATCTTTTTTTTTTTTTAACAATGCAAACAGACTTATTTATGGGCTAAATTAATAACCCATACCCTAGAGATAATGACAAACTTCATAAATATGCTAAAAGCAATCTACTCCAATTTGTTTTAGGAGTTTCCCTATTTTATAATAAACTCATATTTAGGAGTGGAGTTTATCATAATCTTGACTCATTAAGTACTCTAATCAAATTAATAAGGTCTTGGACCACATTAAGATATGTTTTTCCACCTTTCAAGCTTAAATTAGCTTTTTTTGGAAACAAATTTTGTCAATTAGCTTGCTAAGTGCTTCTTTCATCCTTTTAACTTTTGAACATTTTTTTGGCCTTTCTTGAATGCTCCATGGATCCTTAGAAGCCCTCCATGCATAAACTTCTCCATGGATCTCATCATTTCCCCTCTCCTTAAAAGAATTCATCCTAAAATCATTACTTACGTCAAAAGGAGAAAGATTATAAACATCAAATGGTGCACTCACATTGTACTCACTGAAAATGTCCAACTTTTAGGCATTGTTGTTAATTCATGCCACCACTTGAAATAAACCATCTCCTTTAAGCTACAATGTTGAATGCCTCTAAGCTAAGAGCCTCTCCTTATGCATATGCACTCAAACTTAATCACTAGGTTTAAATACCACCTTCTTTCTCCCTTTATTGGCATAGGAAGCATCTTGCTATGTTCATTATGCAATTTGTTGCCACACCTTCTCATGCAACTTCTTCTCCATTTTGGCCTTGTGTTCGCCATCTAAGCTAACATATCATCAACAAGTAAAAGCATCAAATCTAAGGGAGTCAAAGGATTTTAACCATACATAATTTCAAATGGAGAGTAACTAGTAGTAAAATGAACACTACTATTGTATGCAAACTCTACATGTAGCAAACAATCTTCCCATGTTTTTAAATTTTTTGAGGAATGCATCATATTGAATCCCTTGGTTTTAACATCTAAGCACAAAGCATGCATAAGATTAAGATCTAAGAAAAAGAATAAAGTTAGGGTAACAAGAAAAATAAATAAGTCCATCACTCAAACTAGATTCTATTACTCCTACTAAGGAGTCATGAAACCTATTATATCTTTAGTCTTTAACATTAATTATGGTAGAGTTATTTAAACCTAATATTGTGGCCAGTTTCAAAGCTACTTGAATCATGCCAATATTGGGAAATTTATATTTCCTTTAGTGTGAACTAATAAGTTCTTGGGATAGTAAGAAAAAAAAGATCATTATAACCTTGAGATAAGGGTAAAGCTTCTTCAATTGTTTTAATAACATAATCAAATTTAGATTTATTTTTTTTTTAGAAAAAAAAAACTACCACTCAATATATATATGTGTGACAATAAGGATGATGGTAATTTCCAATTCTAAAGAAAAATATCTTTTATATTTTCATTAATAATAAGTTTTTTACTTTTACTATTAGGGTGCCAACCTTGGTGAATTTTATCCATATGTGCCATAGAATCATTGTTAGTGGTTTATACCAAAAGCACTTAATGCCTAGCCATAGCTCGCATGAGCTAAAAATGAAAACATGACTTAGATTTCAACTATAACTTATAATAGATACTTCACTAGGTTTGACTCTAATACTCTAAATTCATATTAAGAAGGACTAATGCCTTTAAAATACCTTTCAAAAACAATAGAAGCATTAAACACTATTGATTAGAGTAAGCTTGATATTAAATACAAGTTATCATAGGTCATTATTTGTAATGATGGTATATGTTTAGAAATTCCTTTCTTGATGATTAAAATTCCATCACAAGATTTCATATTAGGAAATCATTTCTTACACATGTTATACCCAATAAAGAAAATAGATGATGACACATAAATGATATGATTAACAGAAAGCTTATTAGCTTTAAATTTACTTCCATTCTTTAATATAGAGAAATTAATTTATCATTGGAGAACATAATGGGCTAGGGTCACAATAAAATCCAATCCTAAATAAGAATTTGTTATAAGATATGAGTCTATAATAAAATAAAAATGCTTTTATATTTTAGGAGTTTATCATTGTCTTTATATTTAGGGTTTTTAAGGTTGTTAAATTAGCTTATAAATAAGAGTGATTCCATTGTTAAAAATGACAAAACATTATTGAAAATAAAAGTGAGTATTTTTTCCTTCAGTTCTTTCAAGAACTAAAAAACCTTATTTTAGTACAAATGAGCTTGACCCCTCTTTGCCTAGTGTTGTTGTTTCTCTTTTACAAGAATCTAGTGATATTTTTCCTAAAGTATGAAATGGTTTGCCACCTTTTAAGGGGAATAGAACATTATATTGAATTCATCCTTGGTGCAACAATTCCAAAGGATTCAACATTGTATAAACCATCAACCTTGTTAGTGTGAAATGAAGAGGGGGCCGCCTTACTAGAGAATTGAAACTTTCAATACCTATAATCAAAATCTAATCAAGATTAATGACTCCCTTATTTGATGGAATTCAATGGATTGAAAGTATTAATGGCATGTAAATATGCTTATAGCAATGAATATAATGTTTAGTGTTGACATAAAAGTTAATTTTAAGATCATTTTGTGTGAAGGATTCCTTATAACAAAATGAGGAACCCTTTTAGCAAGAAATGAGGAGATTGTCTTGAAATTCAACAATAAAAAATTTCAATACTTACAAAAAAATCTAATCAAGGTTATTGACTCCTTTGTTTGATGGAATTCATTGAATTTAAAGTACTAAAGGTGTACAAATGTGCTTGTTACAATTAATATAATAGTTAATGTTGACATGGAGTTAAGTTCAAGATCATTTTGTATGAATAAATCCTTGTAACAAAAGAAAGGACCTTGTCGGCAAGAAATTAAGAGACAATCTCATTATTCAATCACTCCTTTGTTTGAAGCAGTTCAATGGATTTAAAGTACAAATGTGCTTGTTGCAATGAATATAATGTTTGGTGTAAATACAATAGTTAATTTCAAGATTATTTATGTGAATGAGTCCTTGCAACAAAATGAGAAGTTGTGTTAGAAAGAAATGATGAGTCAATCTCCTTATTAAGTAATTGAACCACTTAATACCTACAAGAAAAGCTTATCAAGATCAATGACTCCTTCATTTGATGGAATTCAATGGATTTAGAGTGCCAAGGGCTTATAGACATGTTTATTGCAATGAATTTAATGATTGGTGTTGACAAAAAAATTAATTTCTAAATCATTTTATGTGGAAAAGTCCTTACTAGGAATGAAGGACCCCTATTGGTAGGAATGGAGGACCCTCATTGGTAGGAAATGAGCCACTTAATATGTGTAAGAAAAGCAAATCAAGATAATAAAAAAAAAACTTGTTACAATGAATATAATGTTAATGTGGATGCAAAAGTTAATTTCAAGATCATTTTGTGTGAATGGCTTCTTGCAATGGAATGAGAAGTAATTTTAGTATTACATAAAGTGATTTTCTCACCTTTCATGTGATGTACCAATCCAACCATGTGAGAAAACCTAATCATGATCAATTGCACCTATGTTTGATGGACTTTAATGGATTTAAACTACTGAAGTTGTATTAATGTGCTTGGTGCAAGGAATCTAATGTTTGGCCTAGATACGAAAATTCATTTCATAATGATTTTGTGTGAATAACTCCTTAGAATGAAAGAAGTTGCGTTCTTAGAATGAAATGAAGTGATAATATAATCTTTCATGCAATGAACCATTCCTACCATGTATAAAAATCTAATCAAGATTTAGGACCTCTATGTTTGGTGGATTTCAATTGATTTATTTAGACTACCAAAATTGTACTTTTGACCTAAGCAAGGAATCTAATGTTTGGTGTAAATACAAATTTTAATTTCATGATCATTTTGTCTAAAAAATTCTTTGCAATAAAAAGAGAAGCCATATTAGCATGAAATGATGTAGGGACTTATCCTTTAGGAATTTAAGCATTCAATTCCTAGAAGAATAGCTTATCAAAATCAATGACTCATGATCATTTTTTTCTAAATGAGTCCTTTCAATGAAAAAGGAAGCCATATTAGCATGAAATGAAGTATAGGTCATACCATTCAAGAATGAACCATTCAATCCTTGGAAGAATAGCTAATCAAGATCATTGAGTCCTTTGTTTGATAGACTTGAATGGATAGATTGCCAAAGGTGTATTCATGTGCATATCACAAAAAATCTAATGTTTGGTGTAGACAAAATGATTAATTTCATGATCATTCGTTTTCATGAGCCTTGGCAACAAAAGGACAAGACTTGTTAGCAAGAAATGAAGTGGTGGTCTCATCTTTTACACAATTAGCCATTCAAACCATACTAAAAAAGTAATCAAGATTATTAACTCCTTTGGTGTATGGAATTCATTCAATTCAGTCAAGCAAAGGCATATTGATGTGGTTGTCACATTGAATCTAAAAGTCAGTGTAAAAAAGAGTTAATTTCATGTTTGTTTTGTATGGGTGAGCCTCGCAACAAAAAGAGAAGCATTGCTAGTAAAGAATTAAGAGATAATATGATCTTTCAAATAATGAATCATTCAAATTATGTTAGAAAATATAATCAAGATCAATAACTTTTGGGTAATAAGGCATTCAATCCTTGTAAAAAAAGTGTGATTGATCTTGATTACCTTTTCTAAAACATAATGACATTTCAATTACTAAATAATGGAATCATCTCTCTATTTCTAACCAACAAGACTCCTTCCCTTAGGGCAAAGACTCATTTATACAAAATGTTGGTGACATTAACTTTTGTGTCTACACAAAACATTATATTCATTGGAACAAGCACATTTACTAACCTTTGATACTCTAAACCCATTAAATTCCAATGCACACCTTAGGTGCTTTGAACCTATTGAATGGTTTAATTCTTGAACAATGAGACCACCTCTTCATTTTTGATAATATGGCTTCTCATTTCATTGCAAGGACTCAATTGCACAAAATCATCTCATAATTAACTTTTTGTCAACTACAAACATTATATTTTTTATAACAAGCCCATTTATACATCTCTAATACTCTAAAACCATTAAATATGATTAAAAAAGGTGTGGTTAGCCTAGTTAGCTTTTTTATACATATTAAGTGTTTTCATTGATGAATAATGAGACAGTCTCTTCATTTCTAATTAATATGGCTTCTTCCTTTGATGCAAGGACTCATTTGCACAAAATGATGGTGAAATTAAATTTTGTGCCTACATAAAATGTTATGTTCATTAGAACAAGTTTGTTTTCACACATTTAGGATACGTTGCATGGACTTGTTTTATACCTCATTGGTACATTAAATCAATTGAGTTCAT